>JAEPRC010000082.1:75478-89618 GCA_016758945.1 Mucor plumbeus
ATCCGTAGTTGATACTTCTTTCTGAAGTATTGGTTATACTATGGATTTGCCCAAGCCACAATCATAGTATCTTGGCTATCAGGTTAGGATGTAGATTTGTAGAAGGTGACATGGAATACAACAGTGTAATTAATCAGTTCTTCAACTGTGCAATAAAAACAAGATGATTTATTTATATATAAAAGTATTGCCTTTTATAATGGTTTAGTATTGAGCTCTTGAGATACAATTAAAGATCGGTATTGAACCATTAGATCTGTTTGAGAGTAATTTATGGATTGATGATGTTAATCAATCATAATTAAGCCGTACTTGCAAAATTTGTAAGTTGCCTTGTTTCAATTCTGTGCTTGTTGTATCCGGATTGTGATTTGATATATTATCTTGATAGCTACTGGAATGATTAACCGCTGAGGTTAAAGAGTATGGTGTCATGATTTGAGCGGTCCAAGCCTTTCGGTTAATTGATTGAGAAATAATAAACTAGACGTTTCTTATATCAGATTCCAGACTTGTTCTTTCATGTTCTAAATAGTAATCAATGGATAGTATGATCTATTGATTGCTTATAGAAGGCGATAGAGTATAATACTTGGTAGAATACAACAATTGTTAGTATTTTATGGAGAGGTTAGTTCAATTAAGTTATTTATACGTTAAATGAATTGATGTACCACTATCACAGTACAACAGTTCTTTATTCTATATTATAATAAAAAGGCGTATATCGTTATAAATTTATGAAATAAAACCAGAACATTTCGATTGCTATTTTTTCCCATTTTTAATATTTTTAAGTACATTTTTTATTATTGATGAGCACATTTTTGAGCACATTTGGGGACGTTTTTCCTGCAAAATATACGCTCATTTAAGCCTATAGATGTGCTTATATGAGAGCGCCGATTCTCTCAAAATCTCATCCGGGAGGCCATAGTGTTCACATTTCTGAAAATATCTTGCGAAAAAATTGATGTTTGAAAGAACTAAATTGCATACAACAGAGCTCAACGAAGTCTATGACATGAATAAGAAACAACTGCTGCACAATTTAACGAATATTATGAAATATGCTACAAAACAATGCCAAAAAAAAATGTTCAAAGTTTTTTCATACTCAAATATATTATGAAGTGTTACAAAAAAAAGTAAGTTTCATTATTAAAAAGCGCTAGTATAGCTTAATTCTCTGTAGAAATATCAAGGCTCAAAGTTCTGAATTTTACTAGTAAAATTCTTGTAAAAATCTGCAACATTAGCGTTAGAAAGGTTATACTAACTACAAAGGTTAGGATATTTTAGCATACGCATTTTTAGAATAAAGTTGAACATCTCAGGTGCAGCGGAATTACATACTAAAAGCTTGATAATCATAAAATAGCTCAATTTGCAAGTGTTACTCATGCTGTTTCAATTATTTTAAACCTTCAGAAACCTTTTGTATTTAGCTGACTATAATTGTATTTCTATAGCTTTTATTTTTATACATATATTTTTTACTTTAGTAAACAATTTCGTTTTTACTGCAACAAGTACATTGTCATCTTTGTATTATGTAGTGAAAAAAAAAAAAAAAAAAAAGTTGAGCAAGGATAAAAAATTCAACTCATTTTGAAAACAATGACTAAAAAATTATATTGAACAGAAATAATTGTCTAAATCCTGCAAACATTGAAAGAAAAAAAATTTCTGCCCTATAATTGCATATAAAATAGAAAGTTTATTCAATGAAAGTATCTACTGATAAGATATAAAACTTTGCGGCATTGTCCATATTTTTGTTGATCTTAAATAGTATTTTTAGGAGCATATGGTTCTTCAAGGTACTTTACATCTTCCTCTGATAACTTGACATTCAATGCACGAATCAAATCATGGAGTTGGTCCATTTTAGAAGCTCCAATGATGGGAGAGGTAACAAAAGGCTTTGTGAATTCCCAAGCAATAGCAATTTGAGCATGAGTAGCATTGTACTTCTTTGCGATTTCTCCAACTCTGTCTATAATAATGTCGTTTGTTTCTTGTTTTACTTCAGGATAAAGCTTGTTCATAACGAAGGCTGAGCTTTCGCGAGTAGTGTTTCTCTTCTTTCCAGTAAGTTCACCGCCATGAAGAGGAGACCATGGAGTCATACCAATACCAGCATCTTTACAGTAGGGAATCATCTCACGTTCTTCTTCACGATAGAGTAAGTTATACAAGTTTTGCATAGAGACAAATTTAGTCCATCCATTCTTTTCAGCAATGTAATTCATCTTTTGAAACTGCCATGTAGCCATGGAAGAAGCGCCAATGTATCTAACCTTGCCTGATCGAACAACGTCATTTAAAGCTTCCATAGTTTCTTCAACAGGGGTATTCTAATCAACAGAAAATTTTAACTTTGATAATTATTGGCGTTAATGCGAACAAAAAACTTACGGGATCAAAACGGTGAATAATATAAAGATCAATGTAATCTGTATCGAGTCTCTTCAATGAAGCATCAACAGCATCCAGAATGTGCTTACGAGAAAGACCAAATCCATTGACATATTCGGGATCATCCTGAATATTTTTATTAAAAGTGCCAATATCCTTATAAACGGGGAAATTGACCTTAGTAGCAACTACAACACGAGATCTAGGAGCGCCAATCTTCTTCAAAGCCTTACCCAAAACCTTTTCACTTTCACCGTTTGAATAAGTGTTAGCAGAGTCAAAAAAGTTGATGCCAAGCTTATAAGCCTCTTCGATAAATTCGATACTTTCTTTTTCATCCTTGACCCAAGAAGACCATTTAGAGCTACCATAAGACATACAGCCGAGACAAAGACGGCTTACTTTCATGCCTGTATTTCCGAGTCGAACATATTCCATTTTAGGCAATTCGGTTGAAGCAACAGCGTTATTAGACATTTGAATAGATTGTTTTATGAAAAAAATTAAATAAAATAGGCATTTTATAACAATGACAGCATATTTATACAAAATATTGATTACAACAAATGCCTTTGGTTTTAGAGGGTTTTTGAAAAAGGAAACTGTAAACGTAATTGTTCCAAACCAACTCACAAGCATTTTGCCTTTTTCGTACGCTTACGTTGTTAGTTGCCAAATTTAATCTGATTAAACATAAACTTTGATTATATTTTTTATTCTTTATTTTGTAGAGAAAAAAAATTTCAGAAGATGGCTATGAATACTGATAATTTTAGAAGAAAGGCTAGTGTTGCTAAAGATATGAACTGTTGCTAATTAGTGCACATAGGCGAACTTCTCTAGCAACTGAAATTGAAATTGAAAAATTGAGACAAAGATAGTGTTGAAATTGAGGTAACTCACTGGGGGTGTTTGTGGTAGCGACACACACACAATATTTGAATCCTTGGGTGTTTCTCCATGGCCTATTATCATGGTATGAAATTGTTGGAAAAGTAACAAGACTAAGCAAAAATGCAAAAAAAAATTAAAATTGGCGTTCGAACTGGTGTTGGAGCTCAATCAGGATTTTGTCGTCAATGTGAGAACTGTTTAGTAGGAAACGAGGGCCTTTGTATTGGTAGCAGAACAAACACTTACTGCAGTGAATGACCTTCCTGTAGTTACATTATGGTGGCTATACTGTTAAACGGTGTGGCAATTATCGATTTGTCTTTAAGATTCCTGATGGATTATCTAGTGAGGTTACTGCCAACTTTTTCTGTGTTGGTGTAACCACCTATGCTCCTTTGAAACATACTAGTGCCAACTCACAATGTGTTATAGGTGTTATAGGTATTAGTATGTATAATATAATCAATATATTTACAGTACAAAAATTAATTTATATTCTTTACACTGGTACTAATTTTTTTTTTTTTTTTGAATAAAATGTTTATTTCGCACTTTTGAAAGGAAATAATTTATATTTTGTTATTCACTTTATTATATGTATACCAATTGTCTATCGATTCAACCAATGTTCATGTCATTAACGTAATGTCTCAGAGCTAGGATTTTTCTAAAGTAAGCCCTATGGCCTTACTTATGAATCAAGATTTTATTCATGGCTTTGCTATTGGTAAACCCAAAGAAATTAAAGAGATGCTTGTCTTTGCTGTTGAGAAGAACGTGCGTCCATGGATTACTACCTACCCAATTTCTGAAGTTATCAAGACCCTTGAAAATTTTAGAGAGTAATTAGAGAGGGAAAACAAAAGTTTAGATTCGTTTTATGAAATCGAATTTATTTAATTAAGCAATTTTATTTGTATTAAATAAAATGTTTGCATTTTCTTTAATTTATTGCATTTATAATTGTCTTATTTTAAGCTTTTCTGTAATTTCACGTTGTACAAAGTTTCTCAGAATAATGGAAGATCATCGTGGGACACAAACTTCAAAGGGTTTTTATACTAAACATATTACTGCGCTTCTTTAATGAAAACTATTCTTGGGAAAAACCACACTGTTTTAAAGATGCTTATACCTCTTATAAAGCTTTTGCTATAGTAAATTATTCAATAAAAATGAAATCCGTTACCTTTGTTTTTTGTTTTTGCCCTCTGTCCTGCGTTTAAATTTTATCATAATGATGATGATAACCTGATTAATACCCATCATATTTGATACAATGCTTTCATTCGCTTAGCATAGATTGTTTCCTAGTTATTCTTAATATGTGTATCATTAATATGTGCTGCACTGTTTATTTCTAACGAATTGAGCAACAATTATCGGCGTTTCATGCAATACTTTCTTCATTATAGAAGAAAGAAATCAAGGTTTTATATATTTAACACATATTTTCAATAGATTTAAGTACATCAAATAAGCATGTAGTGTTTTTACTGTAGTAGTTTAATTCATATAGTGTTGAATCATAAATGATATGTACTCAATTGTTTTTATGAGTTAATACACTCGAGTAATATATATCCAGAAAAGCTCAAAATATGTTAGTTTCGATTTTTTTTTTCTTTGCAGCAATATAATATATAATAACGTTAAATTGAAATATGTATTATTGTAAACATATGTTTGCTATGGTGATTTTTTTTTTCGACGAATTTGCGATATTTTTACATACATCATAACTAAAAATGATCTAATCTGAATGGCTTTGTTTCTGGGAACAAGGGTTAATTTGCAATAAAACACTTAATATAGTCATATAGCCATTGATAGTAAAGCTATATGTAGACAAACAATTGTTTGTAACAAATCATAAGAATTGTATTGTATCAAGATGTTATTTTTGTTACAAAAAAAAGACAAAATTGTATCACTGCATAACGGATATTCGGTAATATAATTTTCCGTAATAAAGCTACTTTTTTGGGGAGTCGCTTGCTGCAGAAAGGACTAGAAGGAAGCGAAAAGAATGTAATATTTGTTAAGGAATATGTGTATCACAAAAAAAGCATAATATTCATTATATTTAATAAGTTGAAAATGTACAATGAAATTCATTGTATATATAATTTATAATAAATTTTATTTTTATTTTGAATTGATATCTGTTATGTGCACAACAAAATAGTATGCTATTCATAGTTCAAGATTAACCATGTGATTGTAGCTATCAATTGAACACAACATGATAGTTTATAAATCAAGATTAAAGATTGCTTCAATGCCACTAAAAATGACTATAATGTTTTCGTTTGTTTTTTTTTTTTTTTTTTTTTTTTCGTTGTTGTTGTTATTTTTACTCTTCATTCATGTTTATTGGTGTTCTATTATCTATAACGTTATACAGGAATTTATAGCAAAAATGTACCTTGGCGTTCATTAGTTGAACCTTAAAATGGACTTTTTTATGTAATTTTACCAACCAACAAGTTAAAATATTAATGAATTAAATAATATACCTACTTGCTTCAACAAGAAAAACTTTATCAATTCTTTACCTAAGGACTCTCTCTCTCAACTGCTATTATTCCGTATTTCAAACGCGAATTTCATAATCACCAAAAATGAGTAATATTGATGATTGCTGCATCGTCGTTTCAAATGCAAATGTTGATGAAAAAAAAAAAAAAAAAAAAAAAAAAATACACGCACACCAACCCTCCAATTTTAAATCTTTCCTTCATCTTCTCTTTTTATCTTTCACTTCTATACAGACCATATAAGTATATATAAAAAATATATATAGAAATACTCTTATAAGATATATAAACTTTTTTGTATTGAAAAAAATATTAAAAAGAAAGTTATTTTCGCAATATACTCCACCCCCATCTCACCCCCTTTTTTTAAAAAAAAATAATTCCATTTTTCAACGTCAAAAACTAATGTCGTCTGTATTTGTGCCCGAAAATAGTGGTTCAGCACAACAACAAAAACAACCCGAGCAGGCAAGACCAAAAAGACCAAGATCAAGTCTAGCTGTAAGTGTTTGTATTAAATAAATAAAAAATAAAAATGCTAAAAATAAAGATTGTTTTTTAGTGTATTCGTTGTCGCAAGAAGAAAGTAAAGTGTGATTTTGTTCAACCGACTTGTGGACGTTGTGCTATTGCAGGTTTACCTTGTAGCTATGCCACACCTCCTCGTAGAGTAGATGGACACGCTTTCGATCAACTTGGTAATCATGTTGAAGAACTTAAAGAAAGAATGCAAAAAATGCAATCAGAACTTGCCATGATGAAGAACAATTTACATCCATTTGCCTCAACTTCAGCAACTTCAAATCCTGATGATATGGGCTCAGGTCATTCAACTCCTAATATAATGATGACTGATGGTAACCAAAATAATATGGCTTTAGCTACATCTTCTTCTGAACAATCCGTTACTTGGAAACTATCTCTCTCTCCTTCTGGTTTAAGAATTGATACTAATATTGCTAGTGTGGCTGACCTTTATCGTATTTTATTGAATGGTATTAGTCAGCTAAATATTAATAATGATTCAACAACAAGTTTGTTTAATCCAGAAAGTTCATCTTCCACTTCACCTACATCTGCAAATCAATTCGTTGGTGGTGCTCGTAAACAACCATCAAAAGCAAATTTAGGTAGGAGAGCTACTTCTAGTTATTTAGATTCAGGCATGATGGATAATAACGATAAAGGGGGACGTTTATGGGAAGTTGATGATAATGAAGCTAGAAAGATTCTCCAAGAAAAGAAATCAAACGAAGATACTTTACCCAAGGATGTTATTGATAATTTAATGCATACATGTTATCATACTTGCTTTTTGGCTTATCAAGTAGTTGATAAAGATCATTTTATGCAACAATACTTGTCAGATGAAGGACTGGACCCTCTTTTAACAAATTCCATCAATGCTTGGGTATCTAAACATGGTTGCATCTATCATAATGCTAATGGTGGTAACTCCCAAACAACTATGGGCGAAGTTTACTTTAAGAATGCTCGTCAATTGCTCAAGAAATGCTTTGATATTAGTAGTCCAACTACAATTCATGCTCTCTTAAATTTATACATGTATCAATTGAGTAGTGAAAGATCAAGTTTAGCTTATCTATATATTGGTTTAGCTATCCGTATGGCTCAAGATCTAAAGTTTCACAAGAAAGAGCATATGTCGGCTGATTTGAATCAACGTGAGACCAACAAGAGATTATGGTGGTCTGCTTACTGGCTTGATTTATGTGCTGCTCTTGAGTCAAATCGTCCTACTATGGTTGATGATAAAGATTGTGATTTAGATTATCCTATACGTTTAGAACATGAAGATGAAGAAACTGGTTATCGTATTCATTTTACTGTATATTCTATCAAATTAATGCGTATCCGTAAGGATATCACAAAACACTTACCTTCTGAGCAATCTGGTCAATCATTACTCTCTGCAATTTCAAGGTTAGAAAATGCTCTTACCAATTGGTTGAGTGAATTGCCACAAGACTTACATTTTGATGATCAGTCCACTGTATTCCAAAAGACTGGTTCATTTAGAGATGAAGCATGCTTAATTTTGAATATTCAATATCAAACTACTTGGATTATGTTGCACAAATTCTTTTTACCAAAGCAAGATCAAACTGCTACACCTGTTGCTTTATTGTCTCTCAATATTTGTACAAAGTCTGCTAACCTTATTACTCGTATGCTTAGTATTTATGCTTCTAATTTGAATTGGTGCCAATTCTTTTATGCTATGGATGGAATTATTGCAAGTGTTACAATTCACCAAGTCAATGCTTTATCAAATGAAAAAGAAGTTTCTTGTTTGGCTCAACGTAATTTGATTATTACTGCTAGTGTTTTAAAGGAATCACCATTAATCTATATGGTAAAAGTTTGTGAAATTATTGAGAGTATTGAAGGTTTCTTGAAGAAGAATGGTCTTTCGTCTAAATTGAGTGATTTGCCTGCTGTTAATGAAGATTCAATCAATCAGCAATCTATTTCTTCTGTTTTCCATCCTGCTGTTTTCGAATCACAACATATGATGTCTCAACAACAACAACAACAACAACAACAACAACAACAACAACAGCAACAACAGCAAAAACAACAGCAACAACAACATCATCATCATCATACACAACAACCTCCACAACAGCAACCTCCCCAACAACAACATCATCATCATCATCAACAACAACAACAACAACAACAACAACAACAACAGCAGCAGCAGCAGCAGCATCATCATCATCATCAGCCGCAGCAACCACAAAGTTTGTCTTATACTGGCTCTTTATCACCTTCTGTACAATCTCAACATACAATGATGAATTCGCCTCAATCTCAGCATTCATCTTCTACAATTCGTGTTCCATCACAATTATCTTCTGGAATGTTTCAACATCAATCTTCGCCAGCCAATGCTGCAGGACAGCAACCACAACAACAAGTGTATAATAATTCAGGCATGATGGTGGAACCCAGTATGTTTTTGAATGATCCTACTAGTTTAATGGGATTCAATATGCCAACACAAGGTGGGGATATGGATCAATTATTATTGAGAAACATGGGTTTCGATTTAAACAATCCTACAACTCCTAGTGCAACTGATAATAGAATATATAATATGTTTGATAATAGTGCAAGTAATGCACCAAATACCAATACAAACTATCCTAGTAGCACATCAGCACCTTTTACTGAATCTTTTACAGGCTCTTATACTAATACGCAAACCAATTTTACACCTACTACAGATACTTCCAATAATTCATCAAACAATACAAATGCATACCCTAACTTTTTGAATAATACTGAATTATTTGGGATTCCTTCGAATACTACAACTACAGTTCAACAACAACCACAACAACAACCACAACAACAACCACAGCAACAGCCTCAGCCTTATTCTACTAATACACCTACTAATTTTGATCCAGCTAATTTGTTTGGTTCTATGAATATGGATCCTGCTACCATGAGTGCTTTGCTTTATAATAATGCTGGAATATCTAATTTCCCATATCAACAACAACAGCAGCAACAACAACAACAATCACAAGCTAGTGGTACTCCTACAGGTGATGAAACTGAAATGCTATATGGTGCAAATAATGGTAGAAAGAGAGTACATCGTGATTGGGAAGATGCTGCTTAAATTATATAAAAAAAAAAAAGTGGAATAATAATATAATGAATAAAAAAAAAATGAAAAATATTTGTTACATGTTATATGTTAAATGATATTGTTGGAGTTTATGTCCAATCTATGCACTTTTTTTTCTGATTTAGGCTAGAAAAGTTGATGTTGTATTATAAAATCGTAGCATAGTATCCTTTGTAATGTAAACCCCCCCCCCCTCCAAAAAAAAA
This sequence comes from Mucor plumbeus, assembly GCA_016758945.1. Taxonomy (NCBI): domain Eukaryota; kingdom Fungi; phylum Mucoromycota; class Mucoromycetes; order Mucorales; family Mucoraceae; genus Mucor; species Mucor plumbeus. Next base: position 85,207 of record JAEPRC010000082.1, read on the forward strand.
AGTTATAGTTTTATAACTGATATACTTAAAAATATATTCCAAGGTAGAACTACTAACAGCTACGTTTTTTAAGCAAAATTAAACTTTATACATATCAAAAGTGCAATGTTAGCGGTTCGTGAATTATTTCCTCAGTAAATGAAGTTTTATGCATGTTTTTGATTTACTAAATGATTTTCATCAGTCTAAATTGAATGATAAAATAAAATAAAAAACATAATAGTGCATTTTATAGTATACGAGGTATAAAAAAAGTATTATTATACGACATAAAAGTCAATTAAGTACTGGCGATCTTTTGTTTCGCATCAACTTACTGTTTTCTTTGTTTATTATTTAAACTTTTTGGAGTTTCACGATTAGATTTAAACATTACACATTGCAAATTGACCAAACTAATCAAGAAATTTGTCCTATGCCTAAATGTACATTTGTATGCCCAATAGTCATTTGCAAGGAACTACGCCATTTTGGCCTTACACAGAAATTCTTATTGTAATACAATGCTATTAAAGCCTTTAGAATAAACAATTTTGAATCAAACAGTGTGAAATTAATTCTTTTGTACAACTAAAATGTAAATAATATATATATGTATATAAAGCTTGGTAGGTTGAAAATCTATTTTTGATTTATTATAAACGAATTTTAACAGAACAAAATGTATTATTGTCGAGAAGAGTTTAAACTAATAGCAGCAGTATGTATTAAATATAAACAAAATCTAAAAAATTACATAGGAATTTATAAAAATAGGTCCCTTAATAGTCCTTGCATTACGTATTATGCGAAGTTTTTCAAATCAAATACTATTTACGAATGAAAGTGAATCAAAAAAAAAATAGCTTTGGATCCTTTTAATCTATCATATATTCAATTCTACACTTTCATTGATACGCTTTGCAATCCTGGCCAAGCTACATAGAACAAATATTAATTTAATTGATATCATCATTGGTACACACGGCACTATTCTTAGTAGATCGAAACCTGCTATAATATGTTATTCCTTCAAATTCATCCTTTGGCCATTTACAAAGAGTTTGTTTACTGGTTTATGTTCTCTTTAACATTTTTAATATAAATTTTGTTGGTATTTTGTTTCGCTATTTGTATACTTCCTCTCATAAGCTTAAATCCATTATCCCCATTCTGGGGCTTGATTGTAATCCCTTGTAATATACCCTCATTGCTTATTTCCGTTACAAAAGATGTGATACATGGAATGCCGTTAGTTACATTAGAGTTAGAATCTTTGAGAATAGAACGGGCTCAAACTGGAACTTATTCAATACAACATTTAAATGGAAGCACCATCTCATATTATCCACCGTACGGAAATGCAATGGGTCGTTTTCAAGGTGATATTATGCATTATGTGCAAATTTTGCAACGTCAAGAAGAGCAGCAAAGAGTAATTGAAACCAAATAAATAGCAAGAATATTTGATGATATGGGAAGGCGAGGAGTACAATTTGCTACATATGCATATTTTACATGAAAATAAACTGCATTATAAATGATTGACCATATAAAAAGAAAGGGGTAAACCAATCATGCGCTTAGAAACACCCTATAACTCTACTATTAAAGGAAACTTTTGTCTGTTTCTCTATCTTTCTTTTTCTTTTTTTTTTCTTTTTTTCTTTTTTCTTATTTAAAATATGAGCCTTATTGAATTTGATTCTTCAAAGAAATTGCTCTTAATTTCATTCATTACTGCATTGGCAGTAGCTAATGTATCTGGGCCGCAATACATTTACCCCACATATGGCACCTCATTAAAGAACCGCTTTCATTGGAATGGTGTGGAAAATAGTATGGTCAGTACAGCTACATTTGTTGGTGTATCTTTCTCGGGTCCTTTATGCGCTTGGATGTTGGAAACCTTAGGATTTAAAAAGTATATATTTGAAATCAATGAGATTAAATATTCTTCATTAATTGTGCTTTTTTTTTTTTTTTTCTATAGAACCTTGGCTATTTCGTCTTTCACAGCATTTACGGGATTATTTTTATTAGCTCAGACATATGCAGGATACTTATCAAATAATTACATTTTGTGCTCTGTTTATTTGGCATGCACTGGTGCTGCCGGTGCTGCTTCATATCTTTGTGCTCTTGATTCACAGGTAAAAGAACCCTACTTTTTTTGTATGATATATTAAATCTCATTATCGTTGAATGATAGGCTCATAACTTTAAATCTCATCGAGGAATGAGTATGGGGCTTACTAGTGCCTCCTTAGGCATCAGCGGATTGATCTTTTCACAAATCAATGATCATTTTTTTAAATCACAAGCAGAAAGTCATGAAGAAGATAATAGCACATTCGACTTTTTAGTATTTGTGGGTTGCTGCATATTTGTTGTGACATTACTTGGTTCATTTATCTTGGGTCCTGTTGACAAATCCGAGGAGATATCATTTTCCAATGACTTTGTACAACAACAAGAAGAAGTGACACACAATTTAAATTACCATACTTATACTCAAAGCATTAGCAGTTTTAGCACTTCATCTACACGTTATGAGGAAGAAGATGATCAAGAAGAAGAAAGACCATTATTATCTAAAAATGTTATTGTATCTGCTGATAACATTTCAATGATTAAAAAAATTGCAAATCAATCTCCAGATATTAGAATTGAAGAAGAACCTAGTATTTCGGGTATTGCATTTTTCACTGACCCAGTTGGATTTTCACTTGCTTTTGCTTTACTTGTTATCTTGGGTTTAGGTTATGTTTATTTGGCAAATTTAGGGCAATTGATTTTATCAGTTTCACCATCAGACATATCATTAGTACAGGCGCAACATCTTCGTAATGTACATGTTTCGATCTTTAGTATTGCTAACTGTGGTGCTAGAGCTGTATTTGGTACATTGAGTGATATTCTGCAAAGAAGGGCTGGGGTCCATCGTTTATGGTTCTTTTGGAGTGCAGCAATAGGTCTTGTGATTTCCATGACTTATCTTATTACCTCTGTATCTACTTCAGCCGAATTAATATCTTGTACAATCATGACGGCCATTGTATATGGTAAGCTCTCGATAATGAAAATTTAGAAAACTTCACGTTAATATCATCTTATAGGTATTGCATTCGGTTGTGCACCGGCAATTATTAGTGAATTCGGAACAAAGGTTTGTATTTAATACCTACAATATTGTGTGTTACATTTTTACTAACTTGTTGATCATTTTCACATCTATTAGACATTTGCTCGTAATTGGGGTTGGTTATTGTGTGCTCCAGCTATCGGAAGTCAATTATTTAATGTGATTTTTGGAATATTTTACGAAAAGGAGTCGAAACATCAAGGTACATCTGGTGCTTGTTACGGATCAGCTTGTTATCAAACTACTTTTTTTATTGGTATTTTGTCAGCTTGTTTGTGTACCTTTATTTTGTCGCTGGCGATCTACAGAAAAGGATTGTACAAAAAACAATCAACTTCTATTCTTTAACAAGGAGTACATCATTAATTATAGATTATATTTATTTACCTTATATACACAATACAATATCATATAAATATTTATACCACAGGATAATTTACTCATTAATACATCACAACATATCACATACAATACAAATGATACAAGAAGTTTTTTTGGTCATCAATATTAATCTATTAATAAATAAGCGGGTGAAATTAAGATGCAATGATTCATTAAATGTGCATGTATAGTGCGTTGTATTTGTATATAAACACTTGAATTGCATACTTGAATATTTACTTTAATGTTTAGGTTGTACAAATATTACGAATAAAAACCTTTAAAATCATTGTATTCACAAATATACTATGTGTATTCTATTCAAAAAATAATCTTCTTTTCAAATGCAAAACTTCCTGAATTTTATATATTTGAAGAAAACAGTGATTTTTACGACTTTCTTAGAATCAAATGGCAAAGAATGGCAAGATTCTTAAATATATATACATAAACACTATCCTATGCGATGCACTTTTTTCTATTAAAACATATTGCTCATCCAGAGAATTCTACATTTATAACATTAAATCGAATGTACAGGATACGCACATCTTGTGTATTTGACAATTGTTTGTTTCATTTGCAGCAATCTTGGCACTGTATCAGGCTATTAGATATTGCTAAACAGGCATGAATTGGTTGCCTTATGTTACCTATTCCTAAATTTATTCTATATTTTGCGAAAGACACAAAAACGTAAATTCACTGCTTTTTTCTTCAGAACTGGGCCTCACTTTTTTTTTTTTTTTTTTTTTTTTATATGGAATGAAAGTTTTATTATTAAAATAAAATCATTGTATGATGGTCAAGTGTATATTAAATAAAGTGACTTGCCATATGTTGTGCATTGATTAAAACTATATGATTATATATCAATACTATCCATGTCTGATAGTTTCCAAATTTC
>JAEPRC010000083.1:0-89607 GCA_016758945.1 Mucor plumbeus
CAAGTAAAATTTATTATTTAAAAATATTAATGTAGCTTAATTTTTTGTAAAGATATGAGGGCTCAAAGTTTTTAGTTTTTAGCATTGAAATGCGTGTATAAATCTAAATCATTAGCATTGACAACGTAATACTAACTGCAAAACGTAGGATATTTCCGGATACTCGTTTTTGGAGTAAACTCAAATATCTCAGGTATAATGACATATAATGTTTTCTTGTGGCTATTTAGCGGTAAAAAAAGTGAATCAGGAATGAAAAGCGAGACCCAGTTTTTTAGTCTTCTGTAAGGTATAATATCCAGCACAGATTATTTTTAAGAACAAGTAGTCAATTGATACCGACTGGCACATACGCCTACAAACAAAAATAACTAAATCATATGAAAAAGTTTATCAGAAAATATAAAATAAGCACATCATTTGCATGTAGAAAAGTATTTTAAATTTTTTTGGACATTGCGTTTTTCTCGAATTAAGCAATAAAAAAAGATACCCCACTTTTGAATCTTTGTTTTTTTTTTTCTTACTTCCTAATATTGCTTTAATTGTTTCACCCACTTTCATGGAAAAAAAAAAAAAAAAAAAAAAAAAAAAAAAGATAGTTAGCCTTAACTGGAATTACCAATTCATATTTTGGGACTTTTTGTTGATACATAACTTTGTATATCAATTGGGGTGTAATTTAATTTTGTATCTATCCGTAATTGAATCTCAATTAGAATTCAAATATATCTAATTCAAAAGGTTTAATCGTGATGTATAATTAATCTTCTTCTTTTCCTACTTTAAAGAAGGCAGCAATATATAAAACTTGTATAAAATGTCAAACTATTACTTTGCTATTGTTGGAGCAACGGACAATCCTATATACGAGACCGAAATAGTACCATCATCGCGCTCTTCAGCTTTCATAGATTCAAACAGAGTATGTTTCAACTAACAGTGGAGACAAACCTTTAATTAACCTTTATAATATGTAGCAGAGAGACGATCATAAACACTTGAATCAATTTATTATTCATGCTGCACTTGATGTCGTGGAAGAATATCAGTGGAATACAACAGCCATGTAAATAAATATGATTTTTTCTCGATAATATTGTGCTAGTTTTGTTAAGCTGGATTACGACAGGTACCTCAAATCTATTGATAGATTTAACGAATTTTATGTATCTTGTTTTGTTACAGCTGGAAGTATGTCTTTTTGTTTGTAATATATTGACAAATACTGAAATGTAAAATTCCAAATAGATGTGAAATTCATGCTTTTACATGATCAGAAATCAGAGGATAGTATAAAGCAGTTCTTTACAGAAGTATACGAGTTATATGTCAAGGTAAAATGATTCGAATTTGTATCTCTTTTCACAAAAACTTATAAATTATACTTTATAAAGATCATGATGAATCCGTTCTATGAAAAGAATTCAACCATAACTAACCCATCATTTGACAATCGAATCAAACTTGTAGCAAGACGTTTTCTTTAAATAAATATCCTTATTTTTTTTTCTTTATCTTTATTTACAGTGTACAAATTATGGTTTTTATGATATTACATTATGATTAATAATTAATTTTCTTCGTCTTTCATTTCTTCTTCATCTTCATTATCTGTATCTTCATCAACATTGTTTGTCCAAACTCGAAGTCGTTCTTTGAAGTATCTTTCAAGTCGATTAGCACATCGTGTATAATTGGTTGCTTCTGCATTATACGCTCTACAATTGTCAAAGATTTTTTGAACATCTCGAATGAATTCTTCCATAGTTCGATATACATCTGTTTCAACATTCTCATCCAGAGTTGTTAGATCTAAAATACATGTGTTTAGACATTACTCTATTTTAATATTTTTGAAAGCATAATATTTACCCATTGGCTCAGTAATAACGTCATAGTAATCCGTCACTTCATCAGCATTGACAGCTTCATGGAAAGGCCAAGAGTAGGCATTTGCTCTTAATTCTGTAACCAAGTGTCTCATTTGATTATAGTGAGGAGGATGACGAGGTCGATTTGATCTAAAAACATGTTAGGCGTGTCATTGCAAAAGTTAAATTAAACTTACAAGGCATCCATCTCTGGTGTCCAGCCAGACTCTTTAACTCCAGCCACTCTATAAGGGTCAATGCACCTCTTTCCTTCTTCATTCAGGGGCATTTGGATGCCTGGGTATACAATATGAGATGTAGAATACTCTTTCATCTTTTCATAAACTGCCTTTTTCTGAATCGCTAGAGTATCATGCACATAAAGATATTTTACTTTAGGAACAGTTGTACACTATCAAAGATGTCAAAACTTAACTATGACCTAATAGATTTTAATCGTATACATACCTGCATAATAGTACCGCCTTCATAGTCTTTAATATAGCCAACCCATTTTCTTTTATCTAATGTAATTTCTGTTGTAAAGCCCTGCTTTTTGAAATATCCAGTAGCGTAATTATCAGCATAGGTCAAATAATGCTTCATGTTCGTATGACCTGAAACGTAGTCTTTCAAATGATTCATCAAAAATGAACCGTACCCTTTCACTTGCTCAGTCGATGCAATAGCACAAAATACAATTTCTGCAAATTCTTGAGGATCGAATGGACGATAGCAAATACCACCAATGACCTTCATAGGTTTTCTGATGAGAGCCATACTTCTATGATTGCGGTCATACACTAAGCGTGCAATATACTCTTTTGGCATTTTTGGAAGTTGCTTTTGAAAGATATTTTTGAGGCCTGTCAATAAAATCATGCTATCCCGAGCACCATCGTTTTCTACTACTCGCACTTCGATAATTCCTGTTCTTTCTTCAATCATAGCTGGACTCTCCTTTTTCACAACATTCTTTAAATCGCTCAGAATTTTAACTTTCCCTTCGCTATCAAGAATACCGTCTTTTGCATCGAGTACACCATTTACTTTTAATGCTTCTTCATTTAGCAATCGTTCTCCCTCCTCTGTTACACTTTTGATTTTGGGAATTTCTTGATCGAGTAATGCTCTTTCAGCTTTTGTCACAAGTGCTGTTTCGTATTCCTCTTCGTCAACATCCTCATCATCCTCGTCGTCTTCGTCATCGTCATCATGTTGAGGCATTCTAATCGAGTTAGTGTTATTACTGAAGCCAGTTTGAGTATGGTTTTGATCCACTGGTTTGTCACTGGAAAGTGTTTCTGATCTGTTAGTAGGCTGATCTATGGATTCATCCAATTCCATTGGGATTGCATCATGTTCAATACTATCCGTATTAATTTCTTTTTTTTCTTGCTCAGGTGCTGACCTAATTTCTTCGGGTTTTGGTTGTTTTGGCACTTCCTCTGTATCCTTAAACTGCTCCTCCTCTTCTTCCTCTTCAACTTCTTCCTCTTCATCTTCATCAGACTGTTCCTCATCTTCGTCCTCTTCATCGTCGTCGGATGGCTCTTCCTCCTCCTCCTCCTCTTCTTCTTCTTCTTCTTCTTCTGATGGCTCATCTTCTTCAGATTCTTCATGATTTACAGGCGCTTCTCGTTCCTCGTCAGTATCATTTTCGAAAGATTTAAATCTTTTAGATAACTCTTCATCTTCCTCATCACTGCTTTCTCTGTGCCTTTTAGATCTTTCTTCTAATTTATAAAACATTAGATTTAGCTTTTTTCCATCAATTCAAATTAGTGTACCTCCATCTATCGAAGAGGGTGAAGATGCTTCAGATAGAAAATTATCATTATTATGAGTTGCATTATATAGGATTTGTCTAAATATTTGTCAATAAAAAGTGTAATAAATGATTAAATTCCAATTCGTAATATTCCCTTACTTTTTTAAAGACTGTATATCATCATCTGTATAATCGTAATCATCTATTTTACCCTTTTCCTATTAAAGTTGATAGTAAGCTTACAGAAAATCACTGATAAACAATGGCGATATGTTATATTATACCTCTAATAATTCATCTATACGTAACGCGACTTTCAGTCGCCTCACAAAGTCTTGTTTATGATCTACATGGTGCTCTGTATCGTGTCCACAAAAACAATCATTTGAGAATTCCATCGAGAAATTAGGTCGCCAACCTTGACAATCGCATTGATTGCAAGGCATATGCCTTGCCAATTTTAACACTTTGTCGCTTTCGCTCATACTCGCAATTTGAGGAAATAACTCGTCCAAAGACTCAGGAAAATCGTTTGACATTATACTAATACATAAAAAAAAAAAAAAAAAGTACACACAGTTTTCTGTTAATTTTGAAAGATTTTTTTTTTTTTTTTGCATTTATTTTGTAAATGTTCCCCTTTTTTCAACTCAAAGTAACGTCATCATACAATAGGTGGATGAGTAGATGTCCGATTTTAATGAAATTCTTGTGTTTTTGATGGAATATAAATATATGATCTTTCTTTAATTTTAGTCAGAAACTGAAATTATATCTTATATTCATAATTACATATCAATTGATACAATAAATACCCAATTGATCTGTCTTGAACAGTTCGATACCCCGACTATTTTGATTATTTTACAAAATTATACACAAGTCTAATTTGAAATTATACGCCAATTTGTACCAATAGTCTAGGAAAAAAAAAACATTAATAACATTATATTTTGCATGAGTTTTATAAAATTTTATTTTGGTAACTTGATAATTGTGAATTACTTGGAAAATAATTCATCAATTATTGAAAAAATCAATAACGAGGTTGTGGAGAACTAAATTCTCGATCTAAATTTTTAGACATTTGACATCTGAAAAGTGATGCCATGACATTTAAATACTTCCATAGATATTAGCCTACATTGATCATATAAGTATTAATTGTTATATGATACTTGATCCTTTTAAATGGACTTTATGATGACATTGTATTGTATTCCTTTCATTATGTAGCATTGTTGGCAGTCACCAAGACACGCTTATCATATTTGATTGCAAAACTTTTTCAATACATCCCTTTCTTTTAAAGCATATTAAAAGTAAAACAAGCAGTATGGCTCAACCTCCCAATAAGCGTAGAAAGGTAAGAATCTAGATGGTTGAATCTTACTTGATTATTCACATTTTTATATTAGATGCGTCCTAACAATGCCATTGCATTGGAAAGGGCTAAAACGGAATCCTTACTGCAGGAAATCAAACAAAATAAACAGAACAATTCAAAGGAGCCTCAAGACGAACGTACAGTTGGCGAAGTTAAAGTTCTTGTAAAAGACGTCCATGTATGTATTCAATTCAATCATAATTCAATTAACGCGTTTCTAATGAACAGTATTAGAATGGCAAAAAGAATTATGCACCCGTTCAAACAAAAGCATCTGCCTATTCGTCTGCTTCAGATTCTGATGAAACCGATAATGAAAATGCAAAAGATGCATGTTCCAAGTCAACAAAAAGAAAAGCACCACCTCAAAAAAAATCTCGTTCTAAAGCAACATTAAAACAGAACGAATCTTCATCTTCATCTGACACCACCGACAATGAACAGGAACCTACTATTACAGCAAAAGAGGAACAATTTGATGAATCCCGTTCTAAAAAGATAAATACTAACAAACGACAAAAAGCGGCAAAAGATGTAATCTCTGCATCTGATTCAGACGAAACAGATAATGAGCAAACGATTAAACCAGAACCGATGTCTGGGGATAAAGAATTGGATAAAGAAACTATAGCTAGACTTGCCTCTATACCTCAAGATGTATCTATATCTGAAGATGTATCTACATCTCAGGATGCATCTACACCTCGGGATACGTCTACACCACAAATTGAATCTATATCCAAGCCAAAACCTGCAACTAAACCAAGAAAGTCGAAAGCAAAACCGAAAACAAATTCTAAAACAACACCGAAGACACAGAGAATCATTCAAGATTCATCAGATAACGAAACATCAAATGAAGCCGAAGCCGAAGCCGAAGCTAGATCAAATGAATCTGGATCAAATTATGCACCAAATCCCAACTCTAACTCAGACGTTAATACAGATCCTAATTCTTCTACCTCTGACGATGTCAACCCCCCAATGGATGATGGAATATTTCGCGAATCTGTCACTAAACGAGATCATCTTGTTGGCAATCGTTTATCTTTTAGAAGAAGAGGAGAGTATGATAATTCCAAATCAGCTGCAGTCAATTTATCGAAAAGACTGAACGATTCATTTCTTCCAAATGTTCAACAGGATTATTTTGTATCCGACTCTGACTCAGAGCCAGATTCAGGTGAGGATTATGAGATGAAAGACTATCCCACTTGGCAACGTACTTTTACTTGGAATAGAAACCCTGAAGAAGATCCATGGCCAAAGCAGAGAAGATTCGGCTATTCGGACAAGTTAAAATTAGAGAAGAGAATCAAGAAGATTTGTAAAGTAAGTTGAATAAAATGTTCCATTGAATGTAAAAAGCTAATATCAGAAATGTTTATTATAGCGAGAAAATATGACATTTCATGAAGCACAAGAAATTTTCTCCAATGGTAAGCGTAAGCAACATTTGCGTTTCTTTCAAAAGATTGCAGCTGTTTTCCCCAACGTGCCGCTTTACTTGTTAGTCAAAAGATTGAAAGAGACATACCATATTAAACGAAATAGTTCTCCATGGACAAAAGAAGAAATCAAAAAATTGGAAGAGTTATTGAAAATACACGGCAATAATGCTGAATTATTATCTACAATGATGGATCGCTCACCCAAGAATATCAATGATTTCATTTTTAATCATAAATCCGCAAAGAAAGCTTCCAAAAGATGGACCAAAGAAGAAGATGAATTGTTAGCTAAAATAATGGCAAAAGAGGAAAAGAATGCTGCTGGGCGAGTTTCGTTTCTTTCAGTTGAACCTTTCTTTAAAGGCGAACGATCACAAAAACAAATTTACGCTAGATATTATAACATTCGTCATCGTATCCAGCCAGATGGCACTTTGGTTGATAATAGACCTGCAACACCGGTTGAAGAGTTAGACTATTTGAAAAGGTAATCAGTACAATCTCTATGTCTGTACATTTTACTGATATGCTATTTAAAGTTTATTACAGCAAGTAAATGATCATGATTTAATTGAAGAATCACAATTAGATTTTGCTAAAAAGAGAGGCTTTGTGTATGTTTTTTGCGATTCATGCTCTTTAATAATTGATGGATTAATTTTTTTTTTCTTTGGATAGAAAAACGAACTTTTATTTGAATAGCCGTACAAACATTAAAGAGTTTGAAAAGATGACAATTAAAGGTGAGTAAATTATTTTACATTTGAAATGCTTGTTTCTAATCGTTTTTGCATAAACCTTTGTTTTCTGTTAGACATTTTGAATGAATTGATCAGAAGACAAGAAATTATCGTCGAATCTCGTAGAGGAGAAGGTTTATTGCAAGAATAATCTTCTGACTCGATATATAAATATATTTAGTATTTTAAATAAATGAAAAATATGGATATGGAGTTGTGATACAGTGCGGCTGGTAAATTTTGTCCGTTTTGAAATGATCGGTTGTTTGTTAGCAAATGATTGTCCTTTTCGAATTTTGCTTTGTATCTTAAAAAATACAATTTGTCATTTTCATTATAAAATTGTCATATACGTATAAGTGAAATGTTTATTGAAATAAGCAGTTAATTAGAAGTTTGTTTTGTTATAGCAGTTGACGATTTGGCGCTAGAAGTGTCTACAGAATCTCTGGAGATCACTGAGACGTATGTTGTTACACGCATCTGCAATTCTTTGCGACAGATTTTCTTCATTTATCAACCTGCGACGCTTCATTTTTCCTTCTACAAGAGCTCAAAACTGCTCAGCTGGGTTCAGCTCTGGAAAGTAAGGAGGTAAATACAATACTCTATAGCCTCTACACTGAATTTTTCTTATCATTGGATGAGACTTATGGATAGTACAGTTATCCATTACGAGATAACTACAATATGACCTCCGTTCATGTCCATGATATCAAGAAGCTCATGCATAAATTTTACAAAATAAGCAACGGTTGTACCTTTTGGTACTCACTTGTTGCTCTCACTACTCTCCTCAATGTCATCGTACTCTTTAGACGTTTCATTAGTATTATTAAGATTAAAAGTAAGCTTTCTATCGCAAGTTGTTATAAAAAGCCTGAGATAAAAAAATAAAGTGCAACTCAAATCTATATTACTATCTAGGCAAAAACCTTATTCATGCTTGCCATACAATGATTAGGAGTACATTTAATTACAGTATTGCTTTAAAAAATGTTGATATTTTTATTGTTGAAAAAAATGCCGCCAACCCTACCCAACCATTCAAATAAAGGGTATGCTTAAGAGAAAAAAATAAAGAGAAAGGATAACGAAGATAAAAGACTAATTACTGCCTCCTTCGCCATCGTTATCTTCTTCGTCTTCCTCGTCATTTTCATTATTAAAGACTTTCTGGCCATCATCATTGTCAATCTCGTCTTCCAATTCATCTTCTTCTACATTGTCCCAGACAACCTTGCTAGTACCATATTCTTTTTCCTTTATTGTCGTATTACTTATGCAACTATTAATACATTTTTACTTTTTTTCCTCTACAAGCTTGCTTTTTTATAGTTTTACATATTGCCTACAAAAGCAATATCAACGATATTCAAAACAATCTCTTACTTTTCTTTCACTTACAACGAGATTCAAAAGACCATTTACGACTTCAATTGATCCTTTAGCAAAGTTATTCGGGCTTGAGGGAAAGGTTATTGTTTTTTCCTTTTTGGTGGTATAAATCTTTTTCTTCGTTGATTGCGTTCTTATTTATCACCGAGTTAAGCAAGGCTTTTGAAGCCACAACAGTCTTTCTTTTGTCTTTGAAGTATTTGGGTGCTGAAACTTCTTTCGCAATTTCTCCATAACCATGGTCTTAAAGTTTGGAGTTGTTGATTGCTATTAATCTGAGGTCCATTTTCATTTTTACCCCTAACGAATGTAAAGATCCAGAGATCGTATCACCCTTAAAAAAAAAAGAGTTGTTGAATGAGAACATAGGTTGCGTAAAATGTAACAAATTAGTATATTACCAATAGGGGATGATGGACAAATAATCACATTCAGAGTACGACTTGATGGTTGAGCTCTCAAAAAGATAAGCTTCTTTGAAATGTTTTTTAATCCTATTCTTGTAATAAAGTCAGTACATACTTGCAGTCAGCCAAATCATTTAGATACTTACAGAAACTTAGGCACTGATGAGATGATGAAAATAGTAGTGTCTCTGCCTTCCTTTGTGATGGTTTTTAGTTGATTAGCTCTTGGTTGTTGGGCTGAATGATTAAGGCGTGTGTTTCCCAAGCGCAAAGTCTTGTGTTTAAATCCTAGTGTCGACAAGTATGTTTGATAATGTTACGTAGTACTGTAGTATATCCTGTTTAGTGTCATCGACGCCAACCCACAACTTTTCGTATAACGTTTCTCCACATGCCTGTTTGGCTCTGGGTGCAGCACTTTATTAAGTAGATTTCTTTCCCCGCTTTCATAATATCATCATATCACAACTTTATTTATAGTAGGCCCACTTGTGGAGACTTCTCAATCTCTTGACCTTTGTTTACGTTGTGCCACATGAAGCGTTATTCTAAGAACTTCATGTATACCAAGTCTTCACATTAAATAATAATGAATAAAGTGTATCCACTACGATCTACCCTAAAAAAAAAAAAGTTTTTAGTTGATTAAGAGATGATTGTAATCCCAAATTTGTTGTTTTAATGCTCTAAAAAAGAATAAATTTACTGTATAAAGAGTTACTTTCAGATTTTTATCTTGACAAGCTTCATTATTTGGTTAAGCTCTTTTTCATCGAACTCAGGACCCTCAAAGATTCAACAATAGTATTTCTTGACTTTGATGACAACAGCATGAGGGGCAAAACAGGACTTGTATTTGAAATATCAAGTATATGATTTCTTAATAGTCTTCAAGTGTACGTGTCAGAATAAAAAGCATTTTTTTTAAAAAAACCCCCTCCCGCCTATTTTTTGTAGCATAGAGTCTTGTAATTTGTAGACTTTGTGCGACTTATTGAATTAAACATAAACTTCACATCGTTGAACTGAAGAAGTGCGTCAGCAAGAGTAACCAATGTCTAATCTGTTAACATCTACCTGTTTTGGCTTCTTCTCTGTTTTCTTCTGCTTGTTCTTTAAAATATGGATGAGAAACTAGGTTGTCAGTTCAAAAAATTATTGCAGCCATGACACAATTTGGTGGACTTATGAATAAGGGAAATTTGATTTAACGGACATTTTTGACTTTCTCGATTTTGGTCAAGGAATTTTACTGCTATTTTCGACTATTTTGATATAGTGAATTAATGGAAAAGTCTTTTTGACGAGTTCACTAAATCACAAAATCTGTATACATTATTGGATAAAATAGTATCAAAACAAATAAATTGAGTTGATTTCTTACATAATTACTAAAAGGCATAAGAAAATCACCAAATCTACCAGTTATTTCGCTTTTATTAAAATCCAGCATTTTGCAATTTTATGCAATTTTCAACTTCTTTCGATAATTGTGCATTGTTTTGATCTAAATTTTCCAATTTGTACCCCGATTTACTTTTTATAGTGTAAAAAATTGATTCAATAAGTGAAAAACTTGATTTAACCGCCTTTTTTTTTTTCCATTTGCTACCATGTCCATTAAATCAACCTTTAATACTTTTTTCTATTTGAAGATTGCCACTTGATTTTTTTTTAACGATAAAATTAATAATAAATAACCATATCTGTTCTGAAACTTGCCTCCTCTTAAGCCTCTGCATAAAGGAGCTCTCTGTTTTTCGAGTTCTTTATAAGTTTTTTATTTAGCTTATTGGTGGACACTTTTTATTGAAGAGTAAAGAAAGAAGAATAATACTACACGCTCTGAATCCAATGATAAATTTTGCCGACTTAATAATGATATTTTAATAATTTTTGGTTATTGATGATGTATGCTAACATGAAAAGTCTGTTTTTAAATTAGAAAAAGCTGATAACAACTTTGTTTCCCTGGCTTTAAATTTCATCTAATGCTCCAATATCAGATTGAACTGACGGCAAGAAAAGCGAAATCAACGCCTCTTGTTGTAAGCAGTATATCTACCTACTTGTGTTTGATATTGTTGCATGGATGTCTTGTTGTGGCCTGCAGTCAGTAGCAGTTAATGGGTTGATGTACTGTACTGCCAAACATCGCTAGAAATCGCAAGCTGTCTCTTTCACGGGTTGGCTGCAAGTCTTACACCTTAGCTGCTGTTACAAAACTGGTTGGCTAAACGTAGTTCTTTCAACGTGAATTTACCTTTTTTTAATTTATTGAAAAGTGCTTTTTGGACAACTTGACTCCATGAGGCCAACCAATAAAGATACAATTTTGACCCATAATAAATACCTCTTGGAGGACTATCTTTCGGACAAAATATACACTTCGCCTCTATGTTCCCAACAATTTTGGATTGAGTAAAAAAAAAAACAGTTGCCTCACAAGTATTCCCTGTTAAAATTTGTCAGCCTTGTAGGGTCAGTTGCAAAAACTAAAAATGAAATAAATCGAACTCTGATTAATAATGGATGGGCCATACCTTTATGAATAACTAGAGGCATTTTTTTTTTTTATCATATCTTTTGCTGTAGTTTCTTTCTCTGCTAGTTTGAGACTCAAATAGGACTTAATTTGTTATGGTTTCGAATATTACATTTGGATCACTGATTTTGGTCAAAATACCTTCCACCGGATAGAAAATTCTTTCTCCCTCTTCATTATAGACATTTTCATGTCCATCTTCTTAGAAAAATGTGTTCTTTATTATATTAGTAAATTATAGGAGCGAACAGAAAGAATTATGCATTTACATCACAGCCGACAATAACTCTCAGTAACGCCAATTGACTTGGTCTAAAACGACAATCATTTTCCAGGTAGCTCCATTATTTTCAAAACGGACAAAATTTGCCAGCAGCATTGTACATGAATTTGGAGTTTGTGTAAAATAAGCCACTGATGAGTAACACGAAATTTAAATCGCCTTATGTAAATGGAGTTTTCCATTGAATTTGTGTAAAACATGATATAAAGATCTATTTTTTTTTCTCGAGATTCATCTACATCTTCTTTTTTTCCCCTTAAATTGCAATTTTTTTGATACCATGGTTTCTAAATTTGCCAGTCTCTTAGCCATTGCAACTGTTGCTATATCTTCCGTTGCTACTCAAGCTCCTACTTCTAATTTAATTAATGGTCAATGTGTTACCACATACGATGCATCCATTGATTATTTCCCAGAAAAATTAAACACTAGTAAGATTATTTCCAAATGTAGTTGCTTAATCCTAATTTTTATCTAATTCCTTTTTCAGGTGAGGATAAGGCTACCTTTTTTTCTATTGAATATCATAACAATTACAAGGTCGTAAAAAATAGTCGTACTGGTCGAACTTATGTTCTCGTTCAGTGTGGTACCCCTTCCCCTACTGATGTCAATAATGCCACCGAAATCTATCAAATCCCTATCACCAAGGCTGCTGCAATGGAAACCACTGTTGTTCCCTATCTCGAGGTAAGTTTATTTGCAGGGAAGAATTCTTTTGGCTCATTTTCAACCATGTATTCCTTCTTTGTAGATGATTGGTGCAGCTGAGAGCATCAAGCTTATTGCTGATGGTAGTTTGATCTCCTCTCCTTGTTTCCAAAAGTATTTGAATTCTGGCGATATTACTCAATTGTCTGCTACAAATGAGACATTGCAAGCTGAGCAAATCAAGAATGTCCAAGTTCAATTTGGTGCTAATCCTTATGATACTGTAGCTGATTCTAATACTACTGTTACTACAGCTCAAACTTATGAGCCTGACGTATTGGGAGTAAGTAAATGTTTAACTACTAAAAGCGATACAGATAATCTAACATGTAATTCATTCGTTTTGTCAGCGTTCTTCTTGGATTTCTTACTATGCTGCTTTCTATAATCTCGAAGCAGTTGCCAATAATATTGCCAAAACAATGACCGACAACTATAATCGTCTCAAGGAAGCTGCTGCTCATTATGATACTAAGCCTGTCGTTGCTTGGACTACTTATGATGCTCCTAGTCAATACAACAACAACACTGCTACCTATATCCTCAGTGAAGCTTCTTATAAGGTTGGCCTCACAAATGATGCCGGTAAGTTTTAATTGAGAGAGGAAAAGAAAGATTAAATGTTAACATATTTACGCAATTACGTTTTTAATCTAGGTGCCACAATGTTGAATGCTTCTGCAACTACCTACTCATCTGCCGCTGATCTTCTTCAAGCTATTAGTACTGTTGATATCTTAATTGATGAAACTTTCATTGGTTCCAATTTAACCGCTTTCTTACAAAATTACAACATTAGTGAGGCAGATCAATCCAAATACAAGTTCTTGACCAACAAAAAGGTATATCGTGAAGACGGTATCTTGACCTCTTCTGGTGGTTACGACTGGTTTGAGGCTCCTGTTGCAATGGCTGATGCTCTATTAGAAGATATGATTAATGCTGTCAATCCTAATGCTCCTTCTGATAGTTATCAACGTAACTGGCTTCGTAATATTGTTCTTGGTGAGGCTATCAAGACTACTACTGAAAGCAATTGTTCTTGGACTGAAGATGCTCCTAGACCTAATTTAGCCACTCAATTCAATGGAACCACTTTTACTTTATCTTCAACATCTGGTGCCAACAAGGCCATGACCTTGAATGTTGCTGGTGCTTTAGTTGCTGCTTTCGCCACTTTAGCTTATCTTAATTAACTAATTATTTAATTTACACAATGATATGAACTGGTTCTATCATAAATCCTTTATCTTCAATATTTATCATTATATAGTTTTTTTTCTAATAAATACACTTGGTTTAATCTTCATGTTCTTTCACAATGATCCCATTTTGCGAGAAAAAGCGTCACTATTCGAATATCTATGTCCACAATCACACATATAAACCGAAGTAATGATAGTTTCTAACTTTACTTTTTACGCTTTTTATAATTGACACTCACAGCATTTTTTCTTCAACCAACTCAACATGCCTCCCAATATGCAAAAACGTATTTTAAATGAAATTGCAGATGTAAACGATGATGAAACAGCTCCTTTACACGTTTACGTTCCTGATGATGCTAATATATGTAAGAATAATCAATTATTTCTCTTTTTTTTTTTTTTATTTTTTTTCAAGAAGAATAACAATTATATGTGTTTAGACAACCTTCTTGGTTCTATTGTTGGACCTCGTGATACCCCTTATCAAGGTAAATTATATGAAGGAGCTTTTTTTTTTTTTTTTTTTTTTTTAACCATGATATGTAGACGGAATTTTCCTATTAGAAATCAAATTACATGTAAATTTTATTTAACAAATCACAATTAACTTAATCTAACTGATTATGCAGGAAAACCATCCTTTCGCACCACCAAACATCAAGTTTATCACTAAAGTATATCACCCCAATGTCAGTTCACAAACCGTAAGTAAAAAATAACCCAAGAAAATATAAAGCATTGTAATAAAATCAAAATTATGGTCATGTAGGGTGCAATTTGTTTGGTAAGTAATATTTTTTTTTTTTTGTTTAAATACAAGAAGAATCCTATTGTAATTTTTTTTAGGACGTCTTGAAAAGTAATTGGTCTCCTGCTATGACATTAAGAATTACATTGATGTCAATTCAAGCTTTGTTGGATGCTCCTGATGCAAGCTCGCCACAAGATTTTCAAGTTGCCAAAGTATATACTTCAGATAAATCAGCTTTTAATGAGGAAGCCAGATTATGGACTAGAACTTATGCCGATATATCGTTGAATACTTATGTTGACTCATTATTCAAAGAATAACCATTGTTGATTGTCTCGAATGTAATAATTTATTGAATTTGTATTGTGATTATCTCCCATTTGATAGTTTCAATCTTGATGAGAATAAAAGACAGTTATTGTGTAAAATCAAATTCTTAGTGCTGTATAAGGCGTCAAGTTTGATGTTATAATATGTGAATTTAACAATTCAATATTGCTGCTTTTATATATATCCAATAACTGGCATTTTAATCATTTTTTGTTGACCATGCAGCGGGATTTCTAATTTTAAAAAGGATGCTTTGTTGCTTTAAATTCAGACAAAGTAAGTAAAATTTGGGATAAAATGAGAATAAAGTTTGGATATAATAGAAATTGAGATTTAGATAAAGTGAGGATAAAATTGGGATGAAATGAGAATGGGGTTTAAAGATAATTTAATTAGTCTCAGGTATTATTTCAGAGTTAATCCAAATGAACTTACCTGTAATAATCTAAACTTCTGAAGAAGAAACCGTATTTGATACGGTCTTTCCCAATAATCCCAACTGGGGGGGGGGAGGTATTTTTCTATCCGTTGTCACTTTTTGATCTGGCCAGGGCAAAATAAAGCATATCAAAGATGCTACTTGCCCACTGGTCTTTATTTTTTTATTAAAATTATTATAAATAAAATTATATATTTAACCGTATTGCCGGTTCCTTTTTTTTTTTAATAGGCAACTGCAGGATAAAAACTATAAAAGTACGCCTGAAATGGTACAGATGAGCGCATCTTTTGTTATACTTACATACCGTACTCCATTATCTATAATAAACTCTTTAAATATTTTAATTTACTTTTTTACTGCTAAAAACCTAAAACTTTTCTGCTACATAACTAGGCGAAACATTAAGATACAGAGCTGACCCATCCTTATTGGGGTCTGCCTGCTTTAAAATGATCTTTAATATGCTCAAGTGCCAAAAAAAAAAAAGTCGTACTAAAATATTCTGCATCTCTTTCGATATTAACAAAATTTAAAAAATGTTCACTATACCAAACGTCGCACTTTTTTTGCTCAAGCTGTAGAGCTAATTTATATCTATTCATACCAATTTAGTTTTTTGAAATATCTCAATTTTTGATGGAGAAATGAAAAAAAAAAGTGTAAAAAAAAAGTTGGTGGTTGATTCATCCCAACATTTTTCAAGAATTTCCACAAATCCGTTTTTCTTCGTATCGCAAAAAAAAAAAATCGCATAAAATTTTAAATTTCTTCACGAAAAACGTCCTATATTTGTAAAATATTAACATAGTGTTTATTCCAGCTCAAAAGAGGATTGCTGTAGCCTCTTGATTGCGTATTTATTTTCCAACCCACTTTTATTAATAGAATTTTTTTTCTATCGTAAAATTGATGGTATTTGTTTATTGATATGGTTAGCATTTACTTACTATGTGCAAATATTGTCGGGTGGGGAATTTCAACACCATTTTTCCACAACAAGTTTTCTTGTTTCCAGAAGAAGTAATAGGAATACGCAAGCCAGGCTCTTTTAAGTCTTTTATTATAATAAGCTTTTATGAGTCATTATAAGGCCGTCATCACCGCTAAAAATGCTAACATATTTTTATATAAATATGGATTACTATTTTTTTTTAAGTGGATATTTTATTTCTGTTCAAAAAATCTAATACAACAAAATGTCCAAAGCAGACGTATCCTATGAAGGAGGCGCTTATTCAAAGTTTAGACCTAGTTATTCTGATGAAATTTATTCTCTTATTTACAAATTTCACGATCAAAACAATGGTGAATATAACATTGTAGTTGATGTCGGTACTGGTACTGGACAAGCAGCTATTGAGTTATGTAAAAAATTCAAACGCGTATATGGTATCGATACCCTTACTGAACAAATTGAAA
Source organism: Mucor plumbeus (assembly GCA_016758945.1). Taxonomy (NCBI): domain Eukaryota; kingdom Fungi; phylum Mucoromycota; class Mucoromycetes; order Mucorales; family Mucoraceae; genus Mucor; species Mucor plumbeus. Next base: position 16,718 of record JAEPRC010000083.1, read on the forward strand.
ATGCTACACCAAGAGATAATATTGAATATCAAGTTGGTCCAGGTGAGGACTTGTCTCAATTCCAGGATAATTCTGTAGACATGATTACTGTTGGCACTGCCTTCCATTGGTTTGATCATGACAAATTTTTTAAAGAAGCTAAGCGAGTTTTAAAGCATAAATCAGGAACTTTGGCTGTTTTTGGGTATTATTTCCCTGTTATTTCAAACGAACCTAAAGCAAATGAACTTGTTAAAAGCTTAGTAAAAAAGTTTGAACAATATACCAATTCAAATATTCGATTCATTAAAAGCATGTATCGTAATATTACTTTTCCTTTTAATGAGCAAACTTGGTATATTACACCAAAATCAGAAGATACAACTAATATCAGTCAACCTACTGCTGGATCTCTGATGAAAGCATCTATGACTATGGAGAATTACAACCATTACATGAAGACAGCATCTGCTTATTACAATTATATTAAAGATCATACTAAAGAAGAAGATCCTGTTGATACGTTAGTTAAGGATATCATGCAAGCTCTAAACATTACAGACTATCAACATGTCATTGATTTGGAGTGGCCTACATCTTTGGTTTTAGCAAGAAATGATTAAATAAAATAAATATTTTTTTTATTGATGAATGCAATTAATTTTTATGGTGATTAATAATATGTTATTAAATGACAATGCACTGAAAGAGGAGAAGAGGGGGGGAGGTGTATTAGATTTACAAATGTTAAAAAATTAGTGCAAGTTGTGTTATATAATACATTTTATAATGTGATTTTGAATGGGGATTACTTGTAATACAGAGAGCAACTTAACTTTTTTTTTCGGCTTCTTTAATACCAAAAAGATTCAACTCATCAACAGTTTGACAACCTTCTGAACCAGTAATCATGCGAGTGTATTGTAATAAACGAAGTCTTCTAACAAGAATATCATGCATTTGAACACGTCTATTTGTGTTTGACATATTGTGAGCATGAAGTAAAACAATAAGCAAGAAGCCTTCAATAATCATAGTAGGTGTATTACAGAGCAATTGACCTGTTGTATTCCAATTCATGCCACTAGCAACACAAATTAAACCAACAACGACACAAACTGAAAATAAGACAGCAAGAGGATGTGCACAAACATCACCCATCTTGCTACTCAATCTTTCACTAAAAGCTCTTTTTTTAAACTTATTTTGTTCAGGGAGGTACAAGTTGATATATTGGAAAATAGCCTTGTCATTGTCAATGAGAACATCAAATTGTTCATCTAAAAGTTTATCTTGACGGAAATATACATTACGTAAAACAAAGCCATCAATAAAGCCAACTAAACCAGTATAGGTACCAAGTATCAACCACCAGTTATCATCCCAAGACATAACATTACCAATACCTAAAAAAAGAAAAAAAAAATCAATCAAAATCAGTTTGTGTATACACTTGAGTGATCAATAAACTTACTAAACCATGCGATAAAGACGCAAATTGAGATAAATATACCAAGACCAGTACCAATAACATCACCATAGTAATCAATTACACGGATACTACGAGAGACAGGATGAGGTTTGATTACAACAATTGGATTAGGGGTATTATTACCCGAAGTCTTACGTAGAAGAATTTCTAAATCAATGTCAGTTCGTTGAATACATTTGAGACATTTTTCAAGGTAAACCATATGTCTGCGGCGAGTATTTTGCAAAAACATGGAAGTAAAAGTAAGTTCAACAGCAACGCCAGTATTAATGTAGAGTTGCCATTCATCACTGAAGCCAAGAGAATGACCCACAGCAATCCAAGCAATAATTCCCCCCATATAGATAATTAAAGCCCAAAGAGAACCTACAGCATCAGAGGCCCAGTTACAAATAGAATCATAGGTATTTTCTGTAGGCAAATTGGCAGCATCTCCAACAGAATCTTCAGGGATTTTTTCAGCAAGATCCTTCAATTCACTAAGACTCAAGCTAGGATTATTATTTTGTGTATAGCGTAATAATTTATCAAAGGTATTACTTCTGGAGCGAAGTTGGGCAATGATGGTCAATAATCTGTTACAATGATTTTGCTGTTGGCGCATTAAAAGTCTATAAACATTGATTAGATCAACGCTTAATTAAACGCTACAAGTAAAAACTTACGAATCAGAATAATAACATTGAATACTGGAACCATCTTGCATAGCAATTTGCCATTCATCAGGAGCACCCAAAACTCCACCAGCAATAGCCCAAGCGATAAGAATAGCACATGTCAAGAGGAACATTAGACTTGAACCAGCAAAGTCTGTAAGAGAATCAAAAACTCTAGCACCTATACTCTTTTTATTTGTTTCGTTATAGATAGATTTATTATCTGGTAAATCATTGCCAACAATCTTTATTTCTTGAATTGAATCATCGTAATTTTTGTTGATGAATTGTGTAGGAGCAGCAGATTGTATAGTAAATTGTCTTCCAGGAGAACAGAGATAAAGTCCAATGCGTCTAAAAATGCCAGATTTTTGAGTAATCTTCTTTGTTTCTTGAGGCATTTATAAATGATTTTATAGGTCAAAAAGTTGGGAGGGAGGGTTGTCTAGGAAAAGCTAAATTTTTTCATGTATTTATACTAACCGGCTAATTGCATATCATTATCTGTGTCAAACCATCGGAGGTGTTTAAATAAACTCAAAATGGCCTTATAATTATTCTTATTTTAAAAATTCTCTGTGATTCCATTTTCAGTTACTCGTTTAAATATAATTTATGTAGATACTGAAGTAGTGCTTAAAAGAGGATTGATTTCATTCTTGAATTGCTTGATTTTGCCCACATATTTTTAATTCATTTATCTATTAAAAGATCTCCATTGAGAGGGTTTTTATTTCTAATCCCTGATGCTCATATGCTGGTTTCACCTTTTTGTGTTGGTTTTTTTTTTTTTTTTTTTTTTTTTTTTTTACAATATCAGCATCGTCATTTCAAAGTTATCAGTGTTTAGACATTTACTTTTGATACAACGTAGTCATTTATTCGAGCTAAATCAGAAAGTTTTTATTGTATTGGCAAATAAACTGAAAATTAAAATATATTTTTGATTTATAGTTACACGATATAGTATAAAGTATGTTTCTTTATTGGTGGGTTAAACAGCAACATTCCACTGAAAATGAAACAAACTTTTATTACATACGCCGAGATACCAATAGCATAAAAACATAAATTTTAACATATAAGGTTCTTTCTATGAATCAAAGGTCTGGATTTGGGGCAATTTACTATCTAAGTTTTCGTAAATCATAGAGTTCATGCAAACTCCTAGATATTTAATACCGTATTACCAGATATTTCGATTTAGCTTTATTAAAGGTTTTAAAGCGGTTTTACATGATGGATATTTCAAACATCTTAAGGTGGTATTACAATCCAGATTTACACAGAACAAATTGGACTGCGGAAATTGTTCATATGTATGAAGTAAGATCCATACAATGAGCTATGATCACATTCTATTATATGGTATGAAGACTGTATTTTGTTAAAATCGAAAATATCAGGTTATTTTTTTCAATAGATTCAAAAAGAATTTTCTTTGAATTAAATATTATATATAGTTTATCGAACGATTGTAGAATCAGATAACCAACAGCATATTGTCAAGCTATCTAGGTGCGGTAAGTCTTTTACGCATTTTATTGAAACTCGTACCACAATGTTATAATTGTCATAGCAGTATGAAGAGTTCTTTTTGCTTAAATCACAACACAATGTGATATTTCAACAAACAAAAGTAAACCTTTTTTTCTTTTATCTGTTATTCGCATACTAATTTATTTTACTGGGAAATACGATAAAGGCATGAAAATTTTAACATCATATTTTAATCATTTTATCAATTGATTTTCAATAAAATCACAAGGGTATGGATCGCTGATTTTCATCGTTTGAACAGCACATTTTTCTGTAGAATTTTCATTCAGCCCTCTCAATAAAAACCGCCATTAGACTAAGGGGCCATTTTCGTTTCACTCAGATCCCGCTTTTGTAAACAAAATATGCAACTTCTGTTTTAAACACAATTGTTGGAGAATTAGATATAGATACTTATCAGGAAGGGTAATACAGCATGAAAGATAAATAACATAAGTTATAATATGTATATACACAATAGGAAAATCATAATCTGAATAGATTAGCATCTGTTACGCAAATATATATATTTTTTTTTTCATTCATATGAACAACTTAATGGATAGTACAATGTAAAAGTATGTTTTGAAAAATTTAAAGTGGTTTATGAAAAACAATTATATAGATATATACATAAATCGTAGCTTCTAAATCTACAGCTCTTAATAGAGACACTATAAATCTGACGATTCAACGATATTTATTTAAGTTGAATACTGTCAACATATTTATGTAAGAAAACGGCACTACTGCAAGTTTCAAACTCTGATTTCGGATTTCATCAGTATGAGACAGATTTTCTCTATTTACTTTATATGCTCGCAATTAAACTCAAATTATTGAAGATATTGATATTTATCAGATGATCTAATAAGTGAAATTTTCTATTTGAAATAAACTAAATCGAAATATCCATAGGCTTATTTAACCGATATGGTAAATCATGTTTTAGAAATTTCTAAATTCAAATAGAGTTTGAAAAGTACGGAACATGCCCTTGGCATGTACAACAAAGAGAAACTATAAACAATTTGAAAGAAAGCAAACCAGGGTCGTAGTCATAGTCGTCGTATGTTTGTGGCCATGTATAATTTAAGCTTTGGCTGCTACTTTGTTTTGAATTGGGATTATGTAAGTATTGTAAATAGTTGAGCCTTGATGAAATAGTAATTTAATATGATTTTATTCACTTCCTGTAGATAGGCCTAAATGCACAAGTATATGTCTATTCGTAGTGTTATTCTGGAGGATATTGGCTAGTTCGTACAGCTATTGTACACTGTACAAGGTATATATAAAGGTATATGCGCTGAATCGATTTATCCATTAACAATTGCGTGAATATCGCTTTTACAAGTACTACTATTGGCCAGCTGATATTTTAGAATAGTTTTAATTTAGAACAAGAACTCATGTAACACCTAAAATGAAACAAAGTAAAACTACAACTGCAACTTGGTTTGTAATAACCAGCAGAAGTCAATATTTTAATTATTGACAAACTTTATTTTAGGTATGCATATGACTTTCCAATATGTGACCCTGCTACTATTGCTGCTTCTATAAAGTTTCTCAGTAATGACTTTACTATGAGCCTTGTTCTATTGCATATTCAATATTTGGTTCGATGTGAATGTCCTAGTTCATTACATAAAGCGCAATAGACATTACTTAATTCACTCATTGTGTTTGACAATGATTTTTTAAATGAAATGGAAACTAAATAAAATACAAAGCTATTAGTTTATTTCAATTATCTATTAATCTTTAAAATGGCATTAGCAATGGTCTTTAAAGCTTTTGATACCAATAATATAGTTGAAAGAACTATAAACACAAAAATTAAAATTAGGTTTAAATGAAAAGGGAGAAATGACACTTCAGCTGTCAGGTTCACACGGACTTGTGTATAACCTTTTAATTAATATAAATATCTCAAATCAATGTAAAATAATAAAGATTATCTTTTGTATAATTTAATACTTAATCTACTAAATTATAAACATCTCCGCACACGACACAACTGTAAATAATAAATGACTGATTTTTACGATTCAATTTAAGCGCTTGTTGGCTGTTTTTTACGATTTCAATCATTTTAATATATTAAGGATAATCGCACAAATCTTACTCCTATCAGCTATACATCAGAAAAATTATTCACGCTTTCCATGTCATAATCTATACCGTTAAGTAAGGGTAGTATGATAAAACTAGTTGGCTTGGAATTATACATTTACGTACACAGCTTAAAAAAAAATTTACATTTGTAAATTCTATGGCATAGTTCTTAAATTTAGTTAATCATGTCAAGAAAATTTTAATAACTCCCAGCATTTTATCAGTATTGCTTATTTAGTTGTAAAATTTTTGTCCATTCACATGAATATATAGCGGCGATCAGCCACTTTCTTGCTATTAAAGACATTTGCTTCAATTCTAATCAAGTAAATTTGAATTTTAAAAAAATTGGTTCTCAAAATTGATAATTTTCAAAATCGGAGCATACCATTATTTCCATGACAAACATCATACTTCACAACATTTATATTATATTAAATATCATATTTTATTGCCTTCTATAACAATCAATAGATCGTACAATTCATTGGTTACTATTTAGAACATGAAAGAACAAGTCTGGAATCGGATATAAGAAATGCCTAATTTATTATTCTCAATCAATTAACCGAAAGGCTTGGACCACTCAAATCATGGCACCATACTCTTTAACCTCAACGGTTAATCAATCAAGTAGTTGTCAAGATATATCAAATCACAATCCAGGCACAACAAGCGCAGTATTGAAACAAGGTAATTCACAAGCTCTGCAATCACGGCTTAATTATAATTGATTAACACCAATCCATAAATTACTCTCAAACAGATCTAACAGTTCAAGACCACTCTTAACTGTACCTCAGGAACTCAATATTAAATCATTACCAAAGGCTATACCTTTATATCTAAATAAACGTTATTTTGCTTTTACTGTTACAGTGGAAGAACTGATGGTTAATTAGGCATTCTTTTTAATTGTGCTCTTTTTTAAGTATATTATCACAAATCTAATCATTATACGACATACTCTGCTTGCATATAGGAGGTCAGAGTGCGTATGTTATAATACTTTTTACAGCGATGCCCTAAAGACTGTACTAAAAAATTAATTCAAAAGAGTGTATTTACTACATACTGAGCCCAAATTACGGGGCTTAAATTTTTAAACTTCGTTTTATGCGGACTGTATCTTAGAAAACCGAGAAAATTGTCATAAAATTTACTTTTCAGTTGATAACTCTTACAATTTTAACACAATCTCAAAGAGTAATATTTCAAAACAGATGTATAAAGGAGACAAATAAATTTAGCAAAAACCCCCAATTAAGCTCATACATTATTTATAAAGTTATTTCCATTAAAAGCGTACAAAAATGCAACTTCAATGGACTGTAACTCAAGATAGCAACCATTTAAGCATACACTTCATAGGACAAAAATGATTTTTTTTTTTAGTTTTATTATATTCTACCATAAAATTGATTTCGAAAATATCGTGAATTTTCCCTTGTATACCCTCGTCCAAAATTTAACTTTTTCGAAGAAAGCTAATAACTTTATGAAAAATAGAGCTAGAAGGACAAATAATACCGCAAATAATAGATATTTTATTGCTTTATTTGTTTGTAACGTTAAATTTAAATAGATATTATAAAAGTATTTTTAGAATCACTAAAAACTAGTTTTTATGTTTTTGCTTTTTTTACAAAATTTTTGGTGATAAATGTTTTCGATAAATATATCATTAAACATAAAATTAAAATTCATATTGAGTTTACTTAACAGAGTCAGCCAAGTAACTAGGCGTTTTCGATGTTAATTTTGCATTTTGAAATTTTAGAATTGTTTTTATCGATTTTTTCATCATCAGAAAGTTTTTATTTTAAACTACCGCCGCGCCTGAGATATATAAAAATTTAGAGGAAATTTGTTGAAATTGCAATGCAGACAAGGGGGGCTTGCGGATACTATAGGTTATGTGTTTACGGTGTCGCCTAGGAAAACAGAAAAATGCCATCTCCATATGCCTCTTTACCACGTTAGAGGTGCCACCAATTTTACTAATTTACGAACAGTATATGGTGTTGAGTATGCTACCTATCATAAGGTTGCAATGGCTTTGGGGAATAGTAGAACATGACACCACCCAATGGAGACTTAGTTTAGAAGAAGCTACAACTTTTCAAAATGCATCTTTATTGCGTGGTCTGTTTTATTGTGATAATTGCTTTTTGCTTCACATTGAATTCTTTTCAGCTGATTCAGCAATTTAAGCAGCACCTTTCAGAAAGTTTGCTATATAGTCCTCGTAATAATCGTGAACTACAAAATTCCGTAGCAAACATTGAATTGGTTGCTTATAACCACTGTTTACTAAAGCTTTACGATCAGCTGCTCGAGCATTATATTCTGGACCTTTCTGATTACGCTGGGCTTTTCATACCTTCTTCGGTTGATACAAGGGTTAATACAAGTAATTCTAACATCCCAAGGATATTAGGAGAGAATCAGCGTCTAATCGTAGAAGCTCAATCAAGACCAGTAGATGTTCAATTAAATTTTAACCATGATCAACAAGTGATTTACGATACAATTGCTCCTATGGTTGATTCAGATGATTTACTGCCTGTACCAAATGGAAGAGTGTTTTTTATTGATGGCCCCGCTGGAACTGGAAAAACGTTTCTGTTCAATGCTTTATTGAATAAGGTAAGACGTGAAGGTAAAATTGCTGTGGCAGCGACCTCAAGTGGCACCGCATTTGTTGCTTGAAGGTGGCAGGACATCAAATTCTGTGTTTAAGATTTCCCTCATTGTTGATCCTGATAGTATGTGCAATATAAAACCAAACTTGCCAACTGTTAATCTTTTGATGCAAATAAAATCAATTCTATGGGTCGAGACCTCAATGACCAGTAAAGACATTTCTGAAGCTCTTGACAGACCTTTTAAAGATATTGCAAAGTTTGTAGATTCACGACTGGAAAATGTGCCTTCTGGTGGGCGACTTTGGTCAAATTTTGCTTGTTGTTCCTAAAGGTTCGCATTCACAAATTGTTAATCAATGTATTAATCGTTCGTACCTTGGAGCCATGTTTAAATTTTGCAACTTCATACTAACATGCGTGTCCAGCAAATTTTGGTGGTGTCCAATAATTAAACTTTAGCTTCTGAATTGCAAGCATTTGCTACGACGTTTCTAGCTATAGGGGATGATGGCCAACTAGATACTCTAAAGATTAACTTGTGTGGTGAACCTCCTGAAATATCTAATACAGTCTTCATTGAGATTCCAAACAGTATGATGATCAGAGGTAATAGCTTGATTCATCTTTTGCAAGCAATGTTGAATTATTCTTAAAGCTTATAAATAAAGTACAATTATTTAAAAAGACAATAATGTATGAGCTTTTCCAGCTGTACTGCATATAAAAACTAAAAGAAGTCTGAAGTTTATTAAGATATAAAAGTATTTGTCTTTTATATCAGTTGTTCATTATTTACTACTGAAAATGTAATTATAGAATCAATAGATCAACAAGATAAGTATTAACCCATGTTGATTTATTAACAAATCAGGAAACCATTATGTTGAGTGCTCTTCCTAGTTGACATATTTTATATTTAATATTTGCCGTGTTCGTTAACTTGTTGATGGACGGTCTGTGCCTGGAGATCTAACAATTATATTAATAGCGCCGCCTATTAATATTGAGTTTGGTATGAGTTAATTGTACTACTGAGCCACATGGGAAAGTAGAGTATCCGTAGTTGACACTTCCTTCCGAAGTATCAGTTATACTATGGATTTAGCCAAACCACAATCATTGTACCTTGTCTATCAGATTAGAATGTAGATTTGTAGAAGGTGATATAGAATAAATCAAATGTACCCTGGGTTGTGTGAAATCCCTCAACGTTTTTCTACAACGTCGCTTATCAATTCCTCAATATTAACTACTGCAGTAAATAACAAAGTTGTTTACTAAAATAAAAAAATATAAAAATAAAAGCGGTAGAAATACAATTATAATCAGCTAAAGTTTTATTACAAAAGATTTCTGAAGATTAAATATAATTGAAAAAGTATGAGGGTATTTATAGTGATTTAGAGAACTTGTATACCATCAGACTTGAATGGAGTAATCTTCTAATTTTGAGTTGTTGTTACTAATATTATATTGAAAGGATAAATCATGCAAAGCATCGACCATAATGGGTTATATGTCAAGTACGACAATGTGGGCCATTTGGGAGCTATTGGCTATATCTATTTAGGTAACCTTGATTTTAAGGTGTGAATTCTAAAGTGTGCTTGAAATGTTATTCATTGGTAGTGTAACTATGACACAGGGGAATAGTTGATTAAACCTAATATCTTTGATATTATTATTTATTGAATTAAGTAAAATACTTCTTGGTATATATGTCATTTGTGTAATCGATTGCACTGTGATCAAGGGTGCTATCGTTCACACGAAATGTATTGGTTCAAAAGTATTTTGTATTTTCGCATGCGTTTGTTATTGTGTTCACTTTGAGTATCTCTTTATTATTGCTGCACTTTAATATTTCAAGTGGCATGAACTCTGTGAGTGATACTTGTAAATTAAGTTATTTTATGATTATCAAGCTTTTAGTATGTAATTCCACTGCAACTACTACACTATGATGAAAAAAGGTGTAGAATGAGATATAAGCTACAACCTTTCTGAAAAAACAACTATGGCAACCGCTGCAAAAACTATTTTACGTAAATATGTTACTGGAAAGGTATAACTCTATAACAACCTCACTTAAAGAAACAAATAAGAGACATTTATAGTTTCTTTAAATTGACAGATTATGATGTTGTGAGATATTTTGTTGTATTTCAAAAATCTCGTTTTTTTTCTTTAAAAAAATCAACTAAAAAAAGCATAACTAAGCTTTTTGGCAACTTGGTCATAGGGATAAAAGCAAATATTAAGATTAGTTTCTTAATTTACAACTTTTGATTAATTTTTTAAAAAAAAAGATTAATTTATAATGTTTGTAATATCTTTTGTATCTAGGGAGCTTTTTCCATAACTGCAAATTTTAAAATTGCTATTTTCGCATATTTTTCCATAGTGAACGTTCAGTGAGGTTCAGAATTAAATGTGCAGAACTTATAAAAATTGATTCATAAAAATTAAAATGCACAGCTAAAAAAAGGGAATTTCTGCACATCTTCACAGTCAAAAAAAGTGCAGAAAATCTGCACCAAGCTACATAAAAAATGAACTTTTCATCGCGGTGTTGTAAGCAGCAGCATCTGGCCGTTAGTGGTAATGTATATACTAGGGGGGGAGGGCCAAAATGAAAACAAATTTGTTCAAAATAAATTTAAAATTTTCAGACATCCAATAACATTGAAGGCCATTTTGGCTCCCCTAAATAAAACAAATAAACAAATTTTAAAACAAAATAACAAATTTGCATGAATTTTTTTGATAACAATATAATCACCCTTCTTATTCTTCTAAAAACTATATAATAAAATACCAAAAGCTCAACAAGGAAAGGGTGTTACTCGTTATAACAAAAGTAATGAAAACAACTCACCAAAGATTAGGGGAGAGTACATGCATTGGGAGAAGCGCGTTGCAAAGCAACAAGAAAAAAAAAGTGGTTGAACGTTTGCTTGAAGTTGCTCTCAATGATAATGAAAAACTGTTAAAAAACTGTCTAGGAATCAACATGGGAAAGAGGCCTATTGGCGTAACGCCTCTAAAGATTGCCAAAGACATTGCGGTATAAGCATGAGTATATATTCTTACGACTAATATCAAAATTTTTGCTTAATCTTTGGATGTTCCTCAAGATTTCGGGTACTCAATTGGATTTCTCTTTGAGAATCGGTTTTCTTTGTTGAGGTAAATCCTTATGATCTGTAACGAGACTCATATCATTCATACGATTTACAAGATCGATTATTTTAATGAACTTTTTTGTTTTGTCAACTCTGCTGACTTTGCGAGCTCGAAGAATATCAGTAATATCTTGTTTACAGTTGTTTTTCTCATTTGATTACGGAGGTATAAAGACCAAGTAACATTTATTGAAATTTGTTTTACCTCCGATGGTTAACAAATTTAAAGTTTTAAAACAAATTTTTGGTACGTTTTATTGGATGTCTAAAATATAAAATTTGTTTTGAGCAAATTTGTTTTCATTTTGGCTCCCCCTACTGTAAAAGATGATATGAATGAATTTTCTGTTTTCAATTTTTAGTTGGATTTGCTGGTATATTCAACGAGAAATTGTAATAGTGTATAGCGGGGGGATATTTGGATATCAGATTTAAGTAAGGTATAAATAAATGTGCTCTTTTTAAAGAACATTTATGTGCGTGTGGTCACATCAATTTCGAAGCTTCAAAATTTGGAAACTTTAAATATGCATATCTTTCAAAATATTTGACGTACATAATGATGTTTCATACCAAAAAAGTTTGTGATTAACTAAGTAAAACAAATTTATATTTGAAAGTACTGTTTTTTAACTTTTCAGTCAATATCTGAGATGCTCTCATATGAGAGCATCGATGATTTCAAGAGCCTATTGATTGTCTCATTTGAGCACAACCATGTGCTCTGGGAGTATCCAGAAGGCCATAGTAGTTACAAAAGTTGCCTTTTCAGACTACTGTGTCCGATATGTACATTTACTATTGTGTAAATTTGAAAGTCATTTGGGTTGAAATTCGGCGAAATAGAGATTTTTGTTGTTATTTTATTACGGTTGTAAAAAGCAGATTTTAGATGGATTTCCGATGATTTCAAATTTTTCACCCAATATTATGTTTAATTGTGCCAAATATTTAACGAAAACTTACGTTCCTACTGTAGATTATTGAAGTTTGTCCGAAAACCAAAAAGTTAATATTGATCTATCGTAATTACAACATTCAAAAATTAGAAAATCTTTGGCAGATTTAGGAGGTTCCGCTGTTCTGTATGTTGTATTCCATGTCACCTTCTACAAATCTACATCCTAACCTGATAGCCAAGATACTATGATTGTGGCTTGGGCAAATCCATAGTATAACCAATACTTCAGAAAGAAGTATCAACTACGGATATTCTACTTTTCCATGCGGCTCAGTAGCACAATTAACTCATGTCAAACTCAATATTAATAGGCGGCGCTATTAATATAATTAGATCTCCAGGCACGGACCTTCCATCAACAAATTAAACAAGAACAAGACAAATACTAAACTTGAAACATGTCAACTAGGAAAAGCACTCAACATATTGTTTTCCTGATTTGTTAAATCAATATGGATAAATACTTATCATATTGATCTATTGGTTCTATAGTTATATTCTCAGTAGTAAATAATGAACTGATATAAAAGACCCATACTTTTATATCTTAATAAACGTCAGACTTCTTTTAGTTTTTATATACAGTTGGAAAAGCTGATACATTATTGTCTTTTTTAAATTGTATTTTTATTTATAAACTTTAAGGATAATTCACTGTAACTGGTTCCTGTCTATCAAGAACTAACAATAAAACATAGCTTATAGCAATATTATCACTAAAACATAACATATTACATCTCTACACATTTATCGATTAATAATCATTTATATTATTATTTCTAATGGATCCCTGTCTATTAGATCTTATCACAGATATCTAATAGCTATATAAACCCCTATTCAATTCATTTTAATAAACGGTACTTTTTACGATGAATTTATTTCATACAAGTCTTGATAAATCAATCGCATAAAACTCAAATCAGGTAAATTCCATTGCGTTTTTCTTTAAAACAGGATGCTTAACTTTAGTCAAAAGAACGAGTATCCAGAGATGCCATATCTTTTACAGTTCTTATAACTTTCTTAGTGTCAATTTTTCAATTTTTTAAAAATATCTCATTTCTAAAAGCCAAAACGTTGAGCATAAATATTTCTATGCAAATTTAAGCTATGCTAACAGTCTCTAATAGTAAAACCTACTTGTTTCGTAGCGCTTTATAATATATCTAAATATAGAAATTCTGAGCACTTTTATTTTTTAATTTTTTATCGTTTTTTTTTGTAATAGATTCCAAAATATTTGCTAAATTAGGGAGCAGCTATTTTTTATTCATGCCATAGACCTCGTTGAACTCTGTCGGATACAATTCAATCTTTTTTTTTTTAAAAAAATGTTGGTTTTTCGTAGAGGTGTTCTCAAAAATGTTTAAAAGTAGAATATTTTCGATTTTGTCTCGAAAATATACCAGTATACCCTCATTCCAAATTTTGAATTTGAAAAAAAAATGATAAAAATTTGGATTTCTCTGCTAGAAATGCAGCCAAAACGTTGATCAGTAGTTAAATCGATAGAAAATTTAATATATGGTCATAAAAAGTGATGCATATCTTTAAAAAACTTCCAAATATTAATCGCATTTTACACAAAATTTAATGTGAACATTTATTTAGTTGTAATTTAGTGAATGCATAATTTAAATATTTCGTATTTTTCCAATGAAAAACGAACATATAGCAATATTTTTATCATAATTTTTTTTTATTATAATTTCTAAGATATTGGGCTATCGCCAAAAATCAAAGCACTTTTAATCTATATTTTTGCATTTGTTTAGGGATAATAATAAAGATAATTTTAAGTTTATTGTATAAATTGGCGTGTGCTTTATGGGCAAGTCCATATTTTGGTTTTGATTTATAGCTATTTGTTATATTTTTCACTAATTTTTGAAGCTCAAGTCGTAAAGATTGTGTGGAGTAATTTTTTAGATAGATATTTATGTAATCGAGACAATCACTATAATAGACAAGGTTATGTTTGCGCACTTTTAGGTTAAATCTACATTAATATAAACACAAAATTGATTCCAAATTTTTAAGCCGAACTGATTACTATAATTTGGGGGAGCAAAAAGATATTTTATGCGATGGTTTTAAATTAACTAAAATGCGGGGTATGGGAAAATGCTGAATATTATTTTAGCCGAACGTATGTATTATAAGAATCTTGATAGCATCTATAGCTTTTCATGTGATATCAGAGCAGATGATAATGTACATATATTATTGATCAATGCATAGAACATCGTTTATCCGTAGTTTCGTCATGGCAAATGTTTTACATTGATCTTCCCAAGTTGCCTTTTTTTTTTTTTTAGGTGACCCAGTTTTATTTTTTACTAATACATTTATTTATCCGCCTGTCGCATTTTGTTTAAATTAGGTAAATTTGCGTGATCGATGTACATATTTATAAACAGGCAAAACGAGAAAAAAAAAAGATGTGATTTGATGTGCTATAGATGAGAAAAATATACTTGACAGTATACGAAACGTCATGGTAAATGATGACGACTGGTATAATTATCTACAATTTAAAGCAAGAGGATATCAGTTTCCAAGTATTCTTACAATGTTCAGTGCAGTATGTATTGTTTGGTTCTACGGATTTCTGTTTGGAAACAAATCTAATTGGCTTGAGATAAAGAAATTTATTCATATTTGGGAAATGCAACTCCCACGCGATTACCCCGCAAAAAGGTTATATTTTTAAGCAATCAAACAAGCAGAAAAAGAAAGGAAGAACAAGACACATTTTGAATACACTTGAATAGAGTTATGGTATATTCTAACTTAAATATAACTAAATATACTAAATTCTTTTAATATTTTATGTATACAATGCCACAAAAGAAAGAAAAAAAAAAAAAAAAAAAAAAACCATATGTATGTGGGGGAAATTTTTAATGGTATGTATCACTTTGGCTAAAGTTTTATGATTCATGTGTTTGAGAAATCTTCTTTTGTATCATGTTCCACAAGACAAAGATAATAAAGAGAGGAATCAAGTAAAGAACATTAGATATCTACCTACATTACGTTGAAAAAAGTGTGTAAATGCGACCAATGTACATTCAAATATCAGACATTTCATTTATTTACATTCAAGAATGTTGCCATTTTGTGAGTATTTGTAAATTACACAAATCCCAAAAGAGCCATCAGCGTGTGTAATTTTAGTTCACATGATCCAATTTTATTTTATTTTATTTTGCTCTGCTTCACCCGTTTCCTCGCGCTCAATAATTGCAATTCTTTCTACATAATTTGGCGCAAGGGAAAAATATGAGTGCATATAGGACCAATCATGAGTATAAGCGGATATTTAATGTTTGACCGTGAGTAAAGCAAGAAAGAGGTAAATGTTATACACAATTGAATGAATTCAAATGGGATAATGAATGGAAAAAAAATGTGTCAAAGCATCAAGTTCCTGAAAACTGTCAAAATATTGAAACTAGATATAGTGTCCAAGATGGTGTAAAGGGTCCTTCCGTGAGTGAAATGTCCACCGCGGATAGTTTGCAGTTTAAGGAAATCGATCCACCAACTGAACTAGGTAATTGGACCGAAAAAAGAAGAAACATTAGCAATGTAGGTTTTATTATATTTATGCTAAAATATGTAAGTATAATATGTAGTGATATTGTTGTATACCTTCAATTCAGCATAATAGAAAGACTATTCTACACTCAGAAACATTTAATGAAAGTATATACAGATAGAAAAAAATCTGGGGTTCCTCCCATTTTGTGTCTCAATATAAGGTTTATGCTATTTTACTTGTTTAAGTAATACACGCCCATCTATTATCACTTCTGATACAGTGGAAATGGTTGGTTAAATCTTATCATATTGTCATTCTCCCCCCAACAAAAAATTAGGAAGATATAAAAAGGGACCAAATCTATATTTCTTCCAACATTTCAATTATACCATTTTTCTTTCTTTTTTTTTTTTTGAAAATTATTTTTGTTTAATTTTTTGAAATATGACTACAGATCAAATTCAAGTTGTTTGCCATCCTGTACCTAAACGTCTTTTAGATGCTTCTAAAAACCCTGTCCCTTTTGTTAACTCTATGGAACAATATAAGGCCATGTGGACTGAAAGTGTTGAAAAACCAGATCAGTTCTTTGGAAATGTAAGTTTCTAATGTTTCAATTAAAAATATGCAATATTAAAGTATGATGATAGCTTGCTCGTGAATTATTAACTTGGTCAAAGCCTTTTGAAACTGTTCGTCATGGTTCTTTCGAACAAGGTGATGTTGCTTGGTTCTTGGAGGGTGAGCTCAATGTATCTTATAACTGTGTTGATAGACATGCTCTTGCAACCCCTGATAAGGTAGCTATCATTCATGAGGGTGATGAACCTAATCAAGCTCGTAATATTACTTATGGTGAGTTATTGCGTGAAGTTTGTCAAATGGCCAACACTTTAAAGAATTTGGGTGTACGTAAGGGTGATGCCGTTGCTATCTATATGCCTATGATCCCTGAGGCTATTGTTGCTATGCTCGCTTGCGCTCGTGTCGGTGCTGTTCATTCTGTTGTATTCGCTGGTTTCTCTTCTGAATCTCTTCGTGATCGCGTCATTGATTGCTCTGCTCGTGTTGTTATTACTTCTGATGAAGGTCGTCGTGGTGGTAAATCTGTTGCTACCAAGCGTATTGTTGATGATGCTCTTCGTTCAAACCAAACTCAAGTTGAAAATGTCATTGTTTTCCGTCGTACTGGATCTGCTATTGATTGGGTTGAAGACCGCGACCTTTGGTGGCATGAGGAGATGGCTAAGGCTAGATCTTTCTGTCCTCCTGAGCCAATGAACTCTGAAGATCCTCTCTTCCTTTTGTACACTTCTGGTTCTACTGGTACCCCCAAAGGAATTTTACATACTACTGGTGGTTATCTTTTGGGTGCTGCTACAACTGTTAAATACATTTTTGACTACCATGAGGGTGATGTTCATGCCTGTATGGCTGATATTGGTTGGATTACTGGCCATACTTACATTGTATATGGCCCTCTTGCTTTAGGTGGTACTACAGTCTTATTTGAATCTACTCCTACATACCCTAACCCTAGCAGATTTTGGGAATTGATTGAAAAGCACAAGATTACACAATTCTATACTGCTCCTACTGCTATTCGTGCTCTCCGTCGTCTCGGAGATCAATGGGTTGAGAAGCATGATTTGTCTACTCTTCGTGTTATAGGTTCTGTTGGTGAGCCCATTAACCCCGAAGCTTGGGATTGGTATAATGAAAAAGTTGGTAAAGGCCAATGTGCTGTTGTCGATACATACTGGCAAACTGAAACTGGCTCCATCATCATTTCTCCTCTCCCTGGATCTCATTCTACTAAGCCTGGATCTGCTACTCTTCCCTTCTTTGGTATTAAGCCCGTCATTCTTGACCCTACCACTGGTAAGATTGTTGATGAAGTTCATGAAACTGGTGTTCTTGCCGTGAGTCAGCCCTGGCCATCTATGGCTCGTACCGTCTTTAATAACCATGCTCGTTTTGTTGAAACATATCTCAAGCCTTATCCTGGTTATTACTTTACAGGTGATGGCGCTTATCGTGATGAAGATGGCTACATTTGGGTTCAAGGTCGTGTAGACGATGTTATTAATGTTTCAGGCCATAGACTTTCTACTGCTGAAATTGAATCTGCTCTTGTTCATCATGAAGCTGTTGCTGAAGCAGCTGTTATTGGTGGTCATGATGATTTGACTGGTCAATGTATTCATGCTTTTGTTTCTGTTCGCCCTAATGTCGATGCTGCTGAAGGTTTAGATAAGGAATTAACTTTGTTGGTCCGTAAGATTATTGGTCCCTTTGCTACTCCTAAGCGCATTTACATTGTGAACGATCATCCCAAGACTCGTTCTGGTAAAATTATGCGTCGTATTCTTCGCAAGATTGTTAACGGAGAGCAGGATTCTCTCGGTGATACTTCTACTCTTGCAGATCAATCAGTTGTTCCCAATTTGATTGCTCTTGTTCATGGCCCCAAGTAAATTTTATATTAATTATTCCTTTTTTATTCTTTTTTTTTAATGTCATAATATCAATATCATAACTACTCTCTAAAAGACATTTTTTGTACAAAATATATATAATAAACAATCATTTTGAATCGATGCGTTTCAAACCAATTAACACTATTCGAGCTCTCCAGAGCCATTATATCCTTTAAATGAGGCTCTAGATTCCAAAAAGCACCATTTCAGATGTGTGCGATTTTCTAATATTTATTTGGAATAGTATACATATTTTATACTAATTTCAAAAAACACCAATTCACAGAAATTGGGTATTTAACAATCTTTATTTAGCACTAGGAAATACATAATCAAACTATGCAGTCTTGTATAGAATAAATCAGTATGTAAAATAATTTAAACTATTTTTTGTTTTTAAGTAACTGAGCCTGGGTATCGAATATACGATTTATTGCAAATGAGTGTCATGGAAACGCATACCTTTGAAGAACATACCTCGTGTGGTCGCTCAAGTACATCATTTTTTGCAAAATAAAAAATGTACAAATGTATTTTAGATACCATAATTTATGATAAAGTAATTTTATAAGAATAAATAAATTTAAATTCACATAACAATTCTTTAAAATCAAGGAACACTTCTTACTTTTTACAGTCGAAAAAGGCTGCTAATCAAATAATAAATGGTCTCAAAAAAATGTCCGTCAATCATGTCTTTGAAGACACTTTGTTACAGTGATTTGATTGTAGGCTTGTAGATAAAAACAACTTGCACCCATCACAACTAATAAACAAGTTATTTTCTTAATATTATTTTTTTTTGCATTGAATGTACTAAATTTAAAATGAATAAAAAAAAAAAAAAAAAAAAAAAAAAAAAAGAAAAAGAAAACTCCTAAAAACTCCTAAAAACGCGTATATTCTCAAATTGATGAGCTCAAAAAATTTCAACGTGTTCCTCCCGCTAATTTAAAGTCTAAAAATTCAAAAGGCATCATTTCATTGTTGTTTATTAGTGAATGAAATTACTTGAGTGACGACGACATAGATATTATATTTAATCCATTTGTTTACAACCTTCTTTATATTATATATATTCCTATAACGACAACCATGGCCGAGAATATTCCACCTCCAATCCCTAGGCATATAAGAACAACTAAACTTACTGTTGCTCCAGATATTCCTCATCCTCCTCCTACATCTTCTACTAATAATGCCAGTACTTCTTTATCAACAACTGACGTATTTCAGGATACAGAGGATACAACAAATACTGAACCTACTACGATTCATAATAATGAAACTACAACTGAATCAACAAATGGTGTTTCTATCGTTGAAAAGGAAGATAAAAAACAAGTAGATAAAAAAAAACCACTCAAAGATCTAGAAGAAACTAAAGAATCAACAAACAATGAAAAAGCTAAACCCATTGCAGTAGAACGAAAACCAGATTCTCAAGAAGCGACCGTTAAAAAGGAAGAAGAATACGACGAACTGGCAAATCCATTTGACTTGGCAGGATATCAAAAATTAAGTAAAATTGGAGAGGGTACATATGGTGTTGTATTCAAAGCTAGACAAAAGACATCCAATAAATTAGTTGCACTAAAAAAGATTCGATTGAATTTACAAGAAGGTGTACCAACAACTACAATTAGAGAAGTTGCAATTTTGAAGGAAATGGATCATGAAAATATTGTCAAGTAAGTATGATATTTTAATTAGGATTGTTAAATGTGCTGATAAGATTATGATCTAGACTTGTAGATATGATTCAACGAGATGCAACCATCTATTTAGTCTTCGATTTCTTTGAAGTGGATCTACGGAAATACATGGATACAGTAAAAAGACCTGGCTTGACTGAAAAGCATATTAAAAGCTTCATGCATCAGCTACTAAGAGGTTTGCATTATTGCCATTCGCATCGTATTTTGCATAGAGATTTGAAGCCACAGAATCTATTGATTGATCGACATGGTAAATTGACTATTGCAGATCTTGGATTATCTCGTGCTTTTGGTGTACCAATGAGAACATATACACATCAGGTATATATAATGAAAATGACGAATTGAAAGGATCTAACGTATCACTGTAGGTAATTACATTGTGGTATAGAGCACCTGAGATTTTGTTGGGCAGTCCACACTATTCTACAGCTGTAGATATGTGGAGTGTTGGTTGTATTATGGCAGAAATGATTACATTAAGACCTTTATTTCCTGGAGGTGCTCAAATTGATCAATTATTTCGTGTATTTCGAGAATTAGGTACTCCTAATGAAGAGATTTGGCCAGGCATTTCCACATTACCTGATTTTAATCCTAACTTTCCACGTAAGCATATTTGTCCATTTGATTTAAATGTAAAATTTAACAAATTCTTTTATAGCATGGAAACCAAAAGATTTACGAACTTCCTTTGAAAAACATAGACATTCAATTGTTCTACCTGATTCCGCATATAATTTATTAAGGTCAATGCTTGCATATGATCCTGTAGCTCGTATATCTGCTGTAAAGGCTGAAGAAGATGTATACTTTTATGACGATATTACCATGCTTACTTTATAGATTTCTTCTTTTCTTTTTTCTTTTTTCTTTTTTCTTCTTTTGTTATTTCCTGTTGTACACATTTATACATTTTCTTCAATTTATTGTTTAATATTGCTTTCGTTTTAGTCATCATATCATAATTAATCCTATCTGCTCGAATAAATATTTTAGCAGTTTTTTTTTCTCTTCTTTCCGATACATATCATGTCATTTAAATGTACAACTTCCTATTTCCATTTTGTAAATATTTTATAGATAGAAATAAACTTTAATAGCAATAAAATACGTATACATGATATAATAATAATAATAATTTATTTATACTTCAGTATTATGATGAAATGTATCGCTTGTGGGCGCTTGAATAACTACAAGACTAGCTGATGTTCCTGCAGATAAAAGCTGATATGCTGTATTTCCAAGTGCAGATTTGAATCCTCGACTATAAGGTGAACTAGAGGAATTGCCTTCCAACGGAGTAGGTGTATAAGCTGGTAAATTTGCAGTGCTACTAGCAGATATAGATCTACCTAATACTATTAAATCATGCTTATCAAGAGGGTTCTCAAGATTATCTAAAAGTGTAGAATATTGTGACACATTTTCAGTAGCTGAATATTTGACGGATCGAAGAACAACATTGCTGGATGCTACAGTGGATGTGAATAAACCTTGGAGCAAGACATCATCAGAAATTTGTTGGGCATCGGTTGCATTCAATGTGTTTCGAATAGTATCTTTTGTAGCGTATGTTGTGGATGATTCACCATTAGTTAATTTTAATACAAGAACTTCAGCTTTACCATGAAGACGAAGAGCAAAGATTAAAGCAGCACGGTCATCAATTCCACCGTGTGTAAATGGTACAATTATTTGAAAATTTCTCTGTAATCTAGGGTTTCCGTCTTGAACATGTCCAAATCCACGGTCTATAAACAAACCAACAGTAGAATGTGTAATTGAATAAGCAGTTGAAGCAAAATCAGTATCAGATACTTGGTAAGGTGTTAAATCACCAGTAGCAAGTTGATCTAAAGGATTAATTTCTTGTTGTTGAATAGTATTTTGTATATGACTATTGCTAACCCAAGGAAGTAAAATCATATCAGCAGATACTGATTCACTATAGTTTGATACAGTGCTAATATATTCTGAAGGTGTACGGAAATCCAATCGTGTTTGTAATGATTCGATACCAATTAAACTAGTAAAAGTTCTTAATACATTGAGCACGGGGTCTTGCTTTTGTGTTTCTCGGATATCTTGAATTTTCATAATATCAGATGCACGTTGAGTCAATTCAAGTAAACGAAGAGCATGAATATCAAGACGACATTTTTTGATATTTTCAGTAGTTGTAGGATCTTGTTTCAATAAACGAATCAATGCCATCATGGAAGGAACTGTGTCAATGCGATTAAGCATAGTAACAAGAGAGAAATATTGATCTGATTCTAATCTTGAAGCACCCAAAACACTCGGATCTTTCTTATCAACATCAATGCTTTCTGTATCATATTCAGGATTGACAAACCTTTCTACAGACTTCTTTTGATACGATTCAGGATATAACCACATTACAACTGGTGTAGTCATGAATGTTGTCACCAATGCCATCACCACCATGATTACAAAAACTGCATAAAACACATAATAATCAATATTATTGCGCCATTTTTTTTTAATAATACACTTACTTTGATCATTTAATACACCAGCATCATGGCCAATATTCAAAACAATTAATTCGACTAAACTATGTGTAACATAAATCAAAGGTCATTAGATCAAAATAAAGTTACAATTGCAATTTTAAATTATTTTTGTTACCCTTTGCAGCTCATTAAAAAGCCTATTGTCAAGGATTCACGTGTAGTTAATCCTGTTGCTCTTGCAGCAATTGCACACCCAACAATTTTACCAAAACATGCTAAGAAAATGACTAAAATTACGTATCCCCATACTGTGCCTGTATTCAATAACCCAATTTGTGTTTTGAGTCCGGATAATGTGAAATACTATTTTTACATTAGTATTTATTTCATACGACATGTATTATACTTACAAGAGGCAAAAATACAATGTTTACTATATCTTCAATTTTTTCAGTAATCTTGATAGCAAGGTCGTGATCATGTGGAATAATGACACCCGCAAGAAACCCACCAAAAATTGGATGCACACCTGTGTAATGATTGTCAAATTATTAAGCTTTTACTTTTTTTTTTTTTTTTTTTTTTACTGCATAGATATGTGCTAAACTTACCAATAATATCAGTTACAAATGCAGAAATCAATACTAATAACAGGGTTACAGCCATCAAAAAAGGGGATGGTCCGTTTTCAAAAGATCCTGTTTTGATTGCCAATCTACGATATAAGGGAGCAATGAAAATGATCAAAAACAAAGCAAACCCAACTGTAGTCAAGAATACATAAAGTGCTTCCAATCCACCTGAAGAGTTTAACAATGCGACAACAAGAGCAAGTAATACCCTACAACATGTTAAATAAATATAAAAACTCATAAATATAAAAACTCACCAAGCTACACAATCGTTTAATAAACCAGCCGACATGGTAATCACACCAACTCTAGTACGAAGCAATTTGAGTTCGGCCAATATACGAGCCAATACAGGAAACGCCTATAACTATATAAATAATTTGATTTGTCTTGAGTTTAGGTCAACTTACAGTGATTGCCATGGCAACACCCAAGAACAATAAGAAACTAGAGAAAGGAATACTGTTGTCATTTTGTAATTTATAAAGCCCAACACTGACAGCAGCACCAAGTCCAAATGGTAGCGCCATACCCGCAAATGCAATAGACACACTCTGTTTCCAATCTCGCTTTACTATACGTAAATCTACTTCAAGACCTACCTGAAATAAGAAAAATACTAAACCCAATGTTGCGATTAGATTGAGGAATGGTAGTGATTGACTTGGAAAAATAGTATCTTTAAAATGCGGAATACGACCCATTACAGATGGACCCAAAACAATACCAGCAATAACTTCTGCAATGACTCGCGGTTGCTTCAAATAAGCTAACGGAACTGCCAAAATTCTACAAAATACTAGAATAATAACAGCCTAAAAAGAAAATTAACAAAATAAGCTTTTTCGTCTTGCATATATCCATGCTATATGTAGTATAAATTTATATACAATAACTTACTTGTATAATGAATAGTGTGATTGGATTTGCTAAATTTACGGCTGATGGGTTTAGCCCAGAAAAAACACCTGCTTGAGGAGGAGCCTTTGAATCCATTAAAAAATATATAAGAATAAATAGAAAGTTGGATAACCTGTTAATTAGTTTTTCTTTTGATTTGCTATTAAATATTTATTTGATGTCTAAGTGTAACAATACACCAGAATCATAGAATACACACACACGCACACAGATATAGTGTGTGACCTAATCTCGTTTCGTTTCTTATCAAGTGACACATACCTCAAATAGATTTACTGTAGCAATTCCAGTAAATGTAAAAAGAAGATCAATGACTCAATAACGATGTTGTTTACTTTTAATGTCCTCTTTTATTTTATTTGTATTTTTTTTTTTTTTTTTGGAAATAGAAAAAATGGAAAATCTGATCTAACTATCTAGAATGATATACGCATTCAAGTAGTGAGAGTGATATAAATTGGCCATATTGTCAAATTAGGCTTTGTAAAATATACTAAACCATGTGCATTCGCTTTATTGATGTCTTTCTCGTATATGTATATTCAAGTTTATCAAATCAAGTCCAATATGAATAATATTATTATATATCATTTAATTTAGATTTATTTGGATGTATATCACCCAATTCCATGACATGCATCTTTTTCCAAATCATAAATGTCACAAGATTTATACAAATGTCACAAAAAATAAAATATATATCGCTTAAAATGAATTGTTCTGTTATGTATGGTTAAACAAGTTTTGGTATACACCAAAATAAATATCAGATATCAGATCTGTGCCGAATTATGTGTAAGATAACCATTTTTATTTTTATTTAGAGCCTTTTCGCTATTCCAAAAAATGTAGATACGTCTTAGTAAAGTATTATTTTTACATTGATATATTTACATGAGTATCATAAAGTTTTATGCCAATATACTTGAGATGCTCAACTTTAATCCAAAAATGCGTTTTCAGAAATACTCTATCTGTGGTGGATGGTATAATGTTTTTAGTGCTAATGTTTCAGATTTTTACCAGTATTTCATTTACTATAAATTCAAAAATCTGAGCCTTAATATCTCTTCAGAACATGGAAATTTACCGGCACTTTCTAATAATAAAACTTATTTATTTTTAAGTGCTTTATAACATAGTTAAGAATAATAAAATTTGGATTACTTTTTTCAAACACCCTTTTTTTTTATATTTTTGTAGTAGATTACAACATAATATTCGTTATTATGTTGACCAACACGCTTTTTATATTCCTGTTATAAATCTCCGTAAGCTCTATCAGGCACCAGGCCCAATTAAGTTTATTTTTAAATGTCAATTTTTCGTAAAGTTGTTCTCAAAAATGTGTAAAAAAAAAGAATATCGTCGGTTTTAATCCAAAAAAAGACCAGTATACCCTCATTCCAAATTCTGAATATGAAATTTTTTGACGAAAATATTGTTTTTCTACGAAAAATGCAGCTAAGAAGCTCATCAGTAGCTAGATCGATAGATAACTTTGCCGTAAATTATATCTGATATTTTGATTTGAAGTATGTTTACAAAATGAATTGCCACAAGATTTAAGATAAATATTGTTGCAAGAAAAAATGTATAATTTAATAAAGGAACTGATTAAATTAAATCACACACAAAAACTAAAGAACTTTATTATAAGATGGAAAGCATCTCTTTTATATCCAAACTTCTTTAATTAAGATTAATCTAAATAAGTACATATTTATATATCCAATTAAATCTATGTGATACCATAATTCCATATTGCATGATATTAACTGAGCCTTATAACATATTACACAGCAATACAGAATATGTCCTACTAAACTGTGCCATAATCTTTACCAGGATAACTACACAGAACTGTGGATGCAACAGTTTATATACTAATTTGATAAATGAATTAAATGTGAATGATAATATAATTAGAATGGACATGTGGATATTGTGTGAATATAATAGAATCATGCTTCTATAGTCCCATAGTAGCATGATGATAAACGCATGGAATGCAGCATTGTATGATTTGCATGTCAAACATCATGGTTTGACAAATGCTCTAAACTGGTAATTCGGTAATTCCTAATTCTGATAGATCACACACAAAAAGTGAAAATAATCTTTATACTTTATTTGACATCCATAATTTGTCCTATTTATATGCAAATTCTATATTACATTTATCCGTTAAATCAGTAGTATTCGATCGATCAATTTCTTTCTGGCATTCTGTTTCAGATTAATCTATTTAAATTAGTAACATAGCATATTTTAGTTGAGCTTATTTCATACAGATTACAAATAAACCCAACAAGCTGGGGATATGTCTCAAATATTCCACTTCCCGGATTTTATTATAGAACAATATGAACAATTATAAATATTATCTCAGACCATTAGCTTACTTCTTATCAACAAGGATTTACAAGCCAAAAGGTTTAGTATCCTACAATTAACCATAATAATCTGCGGATGCAACAAATTTCGAATCCGTGGTTTTTATGCTTTAAATGTTGTACAGCATTGTAAAACTTAAGAATTTACATAGATTGTTATTAAATTAGTAACTTTATTTAGAATATACTAAAAACATTTTTGATTTCAAAAAAAAAATTCATTTTTGATAGAAATATTGCAAAATTTTGGTAAGCCCATTTTTTTATGCATTTTTTCCTGACCGATTGAACGTAAAATTGCTGGTTTCCAGAAAAAAAATAACGAAAAATTTGATTTCCTCATCGAAAAATGATGTTAAAACTATAAAAAGGCACTTAGTTTGTAGATAATTAGCTATGTTATTGTACTGCGAATAAAATATTCGAGGTTTTTTTTTGCCAAACTTTAATTAAGGCACTCAATATTGTTATTTTGAATAGAAGATCTCGTAATAAAATATTATTCAAAAGATAGCATAAACCACAGAATTATATTTGTATGGCCTGCCTGTTCACTTCGATTATCGTCGTTATAATTATGTTTCGGCAGCATATTTAGGCACGCTTCAAACTCTGTTCTCAATTAGAAATAGTAATTGGATTCCTGCCAGCTTCCAACGAGGGTAACAGTAATAGTAATAATCAATCTCTGGCTGTTATCGCTGGTTGATAACATAAACGCATCAAGTGTAGGTATATACTCGTTGTATATTTTAATTCATTAAGTATACCAAATTAATTTTGAAAATCTGGAAACTTTATACTTCATAGTGTAATGCTAGTCTCAAATATATTTATTTGACTAGAATATATTATAATTACATTTGAAATACCATCATTCTCAGTTTTTTCCCTCAGAAACAAATTTATTACTTAATAGCTGCTTCAATCAAGCTATATTAGAAAGAAAGCCAAAATAAAGCCTAGTTGGCACATATTTTCAAGTTACTCTAGCATTTATCACATAACGTTACAATTCAAATTTGTCATGTTGATGTTCAGCTGCATATCAATTTCGTGACAAATCAACTGTCAAATGCTGATACCTGCGAAAATGTATCATTTTTATTGAAATAAAAACAATACCATGTTTGAAACATTAAGATTAGCATGTCTGCTAATTTTAGCTTGAATCAATATGATTTTGCCATGCTGTAAAACCTTTTGAAAATTTGGTTTGTAGTAGTAAACTCTTTTTCTGTAGTTGCACAAGATGAAATTGATGACGATCTACAGGGCCTCGTACTTACCGTATTTAGAGATGGTTTGCAGGTAACGCAATGGGAGGTAGTGGTGGGTTTTGTAGAATAAGTTGTATCTCACTCAACAGTGGGGATTCAAGAGGCCCAATATACAGCAGAAATACAGTAAAACTATTCTTGAATCAAACTCTAATTTTTATTTAGATTTCGAGCATATTCTTGTATAGCTTTTATAAACCAAAATAGGAGCAACTTTTTGTTGTGTAAAAACAAAACCTAAAATAGATAGGGATATTGAGAAATGGGACTTGCTCCATAATATCGTCTTACGCATAAATGTTCCGTCCGAACTCCAACCACCGCTGCCACATTTTACATTACTTTCCCCCCTCAATTCTTATACCGTATATTAATCATCATTTAATTTATAAAATGGTCTTCTCCGCTATTTAATCTTCTTTATTTTCTAAATACTACACATTTTATAATCATGTTGGAATCTATTCCCGGCAAAGTATTTGTTGTGGGTGTAGTATTACTCATATCATTTATTGCTTATTCATCACAACTGGTATTGTTTCTACCTGCGTACGGGGGGTGGAACTCTACCAGCTTAACCATGTTATTACCGTTAAACCTGTTAGTTGCCATGGTATTTTATAACTATTACCTTTCTGTAACTACAGATCCTGGAAAAATACCCTTACATTGGGTAGGTTTTATTTTCTGGCAAAAAAAAAAAAAAAAAAAAAAAGAAAACTCGAAAATGAACTAAATTTTTCTTTCAGGAACCACCTTCTTCTTTGGTCGTATCAAAAGAAATAACATCAGAAGGCATTACAGGGCCAAGATATTGTAAAAGCTGTAATGTTTATAAACCACCAAGAAGTCATCATTGTCGATATTGTGGGCGGTGTGTGTTGAAAATGGATCATCATTGTCCATGGATAGACAACTGCGTTGGATACGATAATTATGGCCATTTTATGCGATTCATTATTTACGCAAATATGGCTTGTTCTTATGTTATTTTATTATTGATTGGAAGAGTGCGAGCAATCATGGATGCAATTCGACATTTTCAGGTATGCATTTTATTATTAATATCATTGTGTTCATTATACTTATGCCTTTTCCTTTAAAAAAAAATTAGTTCGATGCTGAGCCAGACACAACTCAAATCATATTTATGGTGCTTAATTTTGTATTTGCTTTCATTGTCATATTTTGTGTTGGTATATTAACATGCTACCAACTTTATTGCATGTCAAAAAACCAAACAAATATTGAGTCCTGGGAAAGAGGAAAAGTCGAAGGATTGATCAAGAGAGGGAAGATTCCACCTGTGAGTAGAATTATACCATAAATAATATTCAATTTTAATAATATTCAATTTTATAGGTTAATTACCCCTTTGATATTGGATTTTATAAAAACCTGTGTGAAGTATTAGGCCCAAATCCATTAACATGGTTGTGGCCAAAAAAGATGCAAGGAGATGGATTATCTTTTCCTATTACTTCAGAAACAGATCCTCGTTTGCCTTATTACTGGCCACCTAGAGATCCAGATGATCTTAGACCATCTATTTTCTCTTCAAAATATAAGAGACAGCAAGAAACAAAACGATTATTAGCTGAAGATCCAGATGCAGTATTAGAAGAATCTGATGGTTATTATGATTCCGGTAGTTTTGTAACGGATAGTGAGGCTGAATATTCAATTGAAGATGAAGAGGAGGGTATGCGACAATTAGTAAATAATCGTTTATACGACTTATCAGGTACTTACTTTGATAATACCCCACGAACAGGTCAACACAGACGCAATCCTCATGGAGCTCCATTAGATGATAGTGTTGATAGTGATAGTGATACGATACCTCTATCTACATTTGCCAATAAGAAAAAGATTCCCTCTTCAAAAGAAGATTAACTTAAAATGTACATTTCCTAATTATTTTATCAATAAAGTATATATATATATATATATATATATATATATATCAAAACAAAAGACATGGCAATATTTCGTCTATTTTATTATAATTTTTCTGAATATTGACTCAATGTTAATCTTCTCTTTTTGCTTGTTACTATGTATAAATGGTGTAATAATTGTAATAAATAAATCGTGTATATATATAAATGTGATTTTATCCAGTCAAAACATCAACTAAAACTGTCCAAGCACCAGCAACACCAGCACAAACAGCAGCAGAAATACCAGCAACTCTAGGACCAGCTGTACATTTGAAAATAGCACCTGAAATTGCACCTGCAGCTAAACTATTGAATACATCATGGGTACCTCTTGAATAATCAATCAATGAATTGGTACCGTTATAAATCATGGCAATAACGCCAACTGCATTACCAACACCGGGACCTCTACGAGTAATTGAGTTGAGGGTAGTATTCAAACGTACTCTAGGAGCACCAGAGCTCTTTTTAAGGCCTTCCATCATACCATAAGCACCACCTAAAGTCAAACCTGCCAAATAACTGGTACCTGTACCATAACAAAGATCATCAGACCAACCACGAGAAGGTGCTAAACCAGTAGAAGTTCCAACAGGAGCATCCTCTACTTGTAAAAAGTCAAGGCCTTGTAAAGACATGGGTTGAAGTCTATTAGCGTCAAGAGTAATACTTGACATAAAGTCAGGCATCTTTTCATAGCCATCATCTCCAACATTGAATGTAGTTTCTTCAAATGAATTAGATGTAGGTGAATATAAATCATCAGCATTCTGTTGAGGTTGTTCTACATCAGGTGTAGTGCTTGATCCAAAACCAAAGATTCCCATGTTTTTTTTTTTTTTTTTTCGTGCGGGGGTGAAAGAAAAAGGGTTCAAAATTTAGATGGTCTGCTGTGTACAAGGTATTGAGCCTTTATTCCATGCTATTGAGTCTATTTTGTATTTCCGAACAGCCTCATCCCCAATCAAAAAAGTTATGACACTTGCTATATTTGTTCTAAAAGGCCTTTACTTGACCCAGTAAGCAATGCTTTGTCCTTTTCCCTTGCATGCAAAATGGCTGGTTCAAAAAAAAAAAAAAAAATACTTTAAAAACAAAATGATTGATACCAACTTTCAACAAGTTTAGAGGATTTTTGACGGCTATTGACTCATAGTTATACATAAATCAATAAAATTGTATCATCAAAAAATATCCCAAAAGCCCAGTCGCATTATTTTCGTTTGCGTTTTGCTATTTATTGAATAGGAATGCCCTTGAGGACTACGATGTAAACGAGAAGCTGATCTCATTTTTTCCCGTATCCAAACCGGTATTTAAATTGAAAATGCGATATTTGCAGTATTCAATGAATTACTAATGTGCCCATGCCATCACTAATTCACGTATACAACAAATAACCACGAAAGGTAGGAAAAGAGATAAAAATTATATGTGTACATGATAGTAATGTATTTGAAAAAAATCAAACGAAAAACAAATAAAGAATTTGTTAAAACAGTGCGATTGAAGACTTTGATTTAAATATAATAATTACTTTAGACAATAATGCCAAATCAAAAAGTACTAATATGCAAAGAAGAGATTACAAAATATTTTTTGTATTTATTTTAGTAGAGTTTATCATGGAGGGAACTGGTGAAAATTATTTGAAATTGACAGTTTTACTACACTTCAATGAAAAAAAAGAATCCCTTGTAGGAAACTAAGACATTCACCATATAAAAAATTAATTCAGTTAGTTTTTATACATCTGTATCTTTAATATTTACCTAAGAAATGGTTTTTAGCATAAGCATGCTCAATTTACCCGAGGACATTTAATTGATTAAAAAGCTCATAATTAAGTTAATTTAAGCATTGAAAAAGTTAAGTAATTTATGTTTAGTAGTTTTCTATAAGCCAAATTTACATTTTGTGGTTTATTAGACATGCTTGCACTAATATTTAACCATAAACCAAGAACTATATCTTCACAAAATTAGAAAAACGTCCAACGAAATGCGATCGTTTCACCAAAATCCATAAAAATCCGAATTTTAAAGGGCATAAAACTAAGGATTCAGATATCCCCTGATGATCTAATGTATATGGATATAATACCCCCATCTAGTAGAGCCATTTTTACACACTTTTACATATTTTGTAAATTTTCATTTTTCATCGGTTTTGGACGAGGTATTGTACAGGAAAATTGACGATTTTAACAAAAATCAATTTTAAACCCAAAAAGTGAGCTATTTTTATAAGGCATATATCGACATCAAATGACCGTACAGGCTCCACTTTCATTTTGAAATATCTTGTCTGAAGATTTCACACATTTTTTTCTGACTTTTTCGCATAAAACTGCTATTTTTATTATCTTTAGTTGCGCAATAATTTGTGAGAAAAAATGCGCTCAAAGTAGTATCATTCAATCCGCATCAAAAGATACCCCTAGAATTAATTATAAAGCTGACCACCATTGTTATTACTTCTGCAAAGATATCCTTGAAAAACCATTTGATTTTTCTGAAAATGGTCGATTTCGCAAATCTAAGATCAAGTTGCAAAATAAGAATTAAAACTCCGTTGTTAAAGATTCCCAGTGTCAAAAGTAAATATTTTTTGATGAATTAATGCTTTAAACGCATGATCTCACTTGATATTATACTATATATATAATGATTAACTACAATTGAGGTGTTATAATCTATTTAACTAGCTATCGCTGGTATTAAGCCTTCACTATTGGAAAATAATAGAAACAAAACTCACACAATCTGCAAATATTTGAATTTTAAAAGCCCGTTTTAATTCGATTGACATAACAGACTTGTAATGCTTGGGATAAGTGGACTTAAAAAGTCAAGAATAAAATATAAAACAAAGCTTTATATTTTTAATTTCTTGCTGTTGTGTGGGGATCATTTTTACACTTGCCTGCATTTTGATTGACGAATGATAATTATTTAGTATGCCGAGAAACTTTTTTAAATAATAAAGTTGGAATTTGTATATTTAACACTATGGAGACACAAGAATAGGATTTACTTAGCACCAAGCCTCTCCAGGTTTTAGATAAAATAATCTATTAGGGGGTAATTTGGTTGTTGATAAAAGAAGACTGTATCTACAAGATCCAAATACAATGCTAAACATGTTATCAAGGATTTCAAATTTAAGGATGATTTTCAAAATAACTTCTATTTGAAACTTTATAGATCAGGATTCGGTTAATTGATGCCTATACATATATACCTGTAAATCTTTTTATTTTCAACAGTGATTGTATAAAATTATAGGCACATAAAATGGATATATGCTGGTTTTGTCCAGTTAGTGTTTTATATCAACAAATTTACAATTGGTATTCATTTACATACGGGATTTACATGATTCAAAACCAGCAATAAAAAATCTCGCAAATGGAGAAATGATACTAAAAAGAAATCACCATCATCATTATAATTGAACTTTTTAGTGTGTAAATTGAACAATTCCGTATAAATAAGTCTGTGCATACAATTATTATAATATAAACTGACCAAAAACATAATAATAGTATTTATATAAAACCAATTTGGATCTTTTTTCAACTTGTGGTATCATATAACCATTACTCCTCGCAAAGTATAAAGAAAGCGAAGAGATCAAAGTGTGTATTATGAATTTGGTCAATTTACACGTGTAAAATTATATATGATTGTCTGGAAATGAGATCTAGAAATGTCCAAACGTATGCTTAAAAAGGCAAATTGAACATAATTAACTCTTCTTTTGTCTGGACCGGGAATCGCACGGTACTTGCAACGGATTTTGTGTAATGTTATAAATGTTAAAAATCTGCCAGTTCAGTCAGGAACCCAGAGTTACTAATTACTTTATTGTTCTAGCCCTTATAGTGGTATATATGCGTTGCCCAATTACCTCGGAATTACAATTAACAATTATTATATAAATTATAACAATGAAAATTCTATATAAATGTTTGTTCTTTTTTTTTTTTTTAACTCTTTTTATAAAAATTATATACAATGATAAACCGAAAGACAAAGCGAAACTCTCCTCCCCCTCTTCATATGACAATTGCTTCTGTTTTAGATTATAAGTTTACTGATGGCGGTTTTGCAAAATGGCCCAAGATACTTCAGTTGATATCCCCACCAAATAAGAAGAGAAGAGCAGTTGCATTGATTGGACAATCTTGCGAGAATAGCGATGAGGATGATGAGAATGATGAGGATGATGAGGAAAAATATAGTGAGGATGAACAAGAAACTGTATTAAAAAGAATTCAAAAGCAAGATGGTATTAGCAAACAAAAAATGTTAAATCGAAGAGCCATGTATATACCCAATCCAGTGCAATGCAACGATGGTCCAAAAGACTCATGGCACAAATGGACACTCTATCGTGCAACCTACCAAAAGCTCCGCAGAAATTCATTGCCACTTTCGGAAGGTCTTCATTTAAAGAAAATGCTTGTCAATTTACAACAAGATGAATCAATCAAAACATATTTGAAACAGCAGCAAATGATGCCAGTAAATCGCACCAAAAACAACAACAATGATGATGAAGATAATATCCCATTAGGAACACTACTTGAAAGCAAAAAATTATCATTATTACCAGCGAGATCACATTCACCACCAATGATGACAGCAACAACAAAACCAAAAACATTTTATCAACACATGGTAGTTACTCCACCACCAGATGCTTTAAATGTGTTTTATCGACAACCATGCTATTACTATAACAACATGCAATCATTTCCTGTACAATTTATCTAAGAAGATAATAAAATTTATCTGTAAATAGCATATTATTATCTTCCCTCCCTTTTATCCAATTAATTAGTTTTCTCTTGGCTTTTTTTTTTTATTTTTATTGTGTAAATAAATTAGTACAATCAGGCATTGTTATTAAAGCTAGAATAAATGTAATGAAATATAACATCCTTTGTAAATCAATTGGTAGCATTTTTATTTATTCAAGAAAATATATTATGTATAAAATAAATTATTATATAATCAAGATAAACTTTGATTGTTATTGTTGGATAGCGAAAAAAGGTGAACAGGAGGCGTTGTAATTGTTTGTTATTGTTATTGTTGATGTTGTTGTTGTTGATGTTGTTGATGTTGTTGATGTTGTTGTTGTTGTTGTTGTTGTTGTTGTTGTTGGGAAGGTGAAATTGGGGTTGAAGTCATAACATTACTATCAAAAAACTGAGGTTGATTTGTTGTACCAGTATTAGCAGGAGGATACATCATATAACCATTATATTGTTGTGATTGTAATTGTGGTGATATAGAATTTGTGGCTGTCGAAAAACCACCACTATTACCATACTGTGGATAATGCAAAGGCTGCTGTTGCATGTATTGATATCCTTGTAACGCGCCATAACCAAAAGGTGACGCATAGGGATCTATAATAAAACCTTGCATAACGGAAATTTTATTATTTTTACTCTAAACACTGCCTAAAATAAACATACCTCCACCGTTATAAGGCCCTCCTGCTGGCCCTCCTCTATTATTGCTACTATTACGATACCCTTGATGACTATATGTAATCAAAACATTAATACAAATCGAGTAATCAATTTTTTTTTAAACAAAAACAAATTTTTACTTGGGATAATATTGTCTTTGAGCTCTAGGATCTCCTTGAACTGATACACCTTGAGGACCAGTTACATTAGATGCTTGCATACCTTTTGGACCTTGAACTAAATCATATTCCACCTATCATTAAGAGTAAGTATATGAATATTTGGAAGCTATCATTATTTCCTTTGTACCTCTTCGCCCTAAATGAAAAAAAAAATCAAAAAACACACAATGCATATAAGCAGCTAGTTTAAATATTTGTGCAGTAATTTTGGTTTCCCTCTCTCTTTTTTTCTCTTTTTTTATTTACCTCTGCTAAACTCTTAAATCCGCCATCGTTATGAATTGCTGTATGATGAACAAAAACCTCTATTTATGATATAAATATTTTTCCATCTTATCAGTAGTTTCACAATTTACCTTCAATATTATCGTTTTCTTGTTTTGTATCGGGTAGAATAAACCCAAAACCTTTTGTTGAATTGAAAAACTTTACACGACCCTTATGGCGGATACTGTTTTCCATGTTTTCAAGGGAATATTTTTATGAAAATATAAAAATATGAAGAAAAAAAAGAGATGTTTGTCAAATCATGATTTTTCTATTTAAGAATAATTGGATTTTTTAGGCCAATAGCATGATTAAACACCATCCGGCGTCTTAATATTCTGTACTACTGCTACCAACTTTGCAATGCATTATTATTATGTAAATTTGATGAACTCTTTATATGTGCTTTATTTTATGAACTTTTACTTACCAAGCTACAATGCATTATATAATTAGTCTAATAATTAACTAATTAATGTATAAAAAACCAAATGACATTATATTTCTTGTATCAAGGTTTCAAAGTTCGTTTGCATGAAATTTTGGATAGAAGTTTAACTATTTGTTGCACTTTAACTAAATAAAGTTCATCAGTATAATAATAATTATTCTTGTCTTTATACTAGTATATATATATCTTTAAAAAAATGAATTGTGATAAATATATTCAGTGGAGAATATTGCACATAATTGGGGCTAAAGCCAAATTATTTAAATCATCGAATAGTTCTTGAATCTGTGTTTACAAATATAGAATACATCTTGTAATCAGCCTTAAATTATACAGAAAATTTATGCATTATTATAATAAACTACTTTATTTATTTACTCGACAATAATCCAAACTCGACATTTAAAGTTTCCAACCATTGATCCCTTTCTTGCCTGCTTCTAGCTTTAAATACCCAGCAAGTTCCTCGGTTACCTAAGCGATGTCCTAGTTTGAATATAGATAAATATTCTCGAATATTGGGTACAAAACACTTTTTCGCTAATTGCCAAATAACAAAAATACATTCAGATGATTTGTTTCCTCCAGTAACTACCCCATCTTTATAAAATCTTAAAGGCTCTACTTTTTCATGCTCGTATTTATCTAATATACATTCATCTCCAGAATAAACGTACGTATCTTTCAAATGTAATAAAACCCGCTTTTTTTCATATAAAATCATTTCTTTGCGTTGCTGTATATGTTCCTCATTTTGGGATATACTCATGCAATTGAAAAATGCATTTTGACGTTGAGGATTTTTGTGCACTGTATCAAACATAATAAGCCCATCGTAGGTTTCGCTTTTGCTTAATACGCAATACTGTGGTTGAAATGATCTTTTGAAACCTTGCTTTACATATAGAAAACCAGATTGCTTTTCACAAAGTTTTAGTTGTTGTTTGCGCTTTTGGAATAATAAAATATGCATTATAAACCTACCAAAATACTTTTATTTCCGTCATATCCTCGATGATGTCGATATGAAAGGGATGAATTCAATAAAAGATTATTCATTTTGATCATATTATTTATCAATGTTACCCATTGCAACATAATTTGAGTGCCTAAAGCTTCGTAGTACAAAATAGTATCATCAATATGAATTTCAAATGTGTTAGATGCAGCATGTTGTACGCCGTTTTGTAGCATTGGCTGAACCCGAGTCACTCTGTGTAAATCCAATACTAAATGTGCATTGACCAGCTTTGCAGGATCAGGTAAAGGGATTGATTCTGGAGATGCATATTTGAAGTGAGGTGATGATTGGTTGCCTAATTCGTAGATACGCTTCTTATTCTCCTTGGATATCATGAGCTTTCTTTGTTGAAGTAATAATCCTGACGTTGCTGAAAACCAATTACGTTGTTTCTTTTGTTTAGATTGCTCTTCTCGCTGTCTTTGATTTTCTTGACGTTGTGCTTGTCGTTTATAGAAGTAATAGTAAGGTCCATCAAAGAAAAACAGATGATTTCCATATAATACAACGTAAAAATAAGTTTTTTTACATCTGATTTTTTTTTGAGTTTTCGAGTTTGTCCATGTTTTGTTTATTAATAAGCTATCAAATGTCATGACCTATTCAAAAAAGAATCGAGTTAATTTAATTTATATATATATATATATATATATAAGCATTACTAAACAGAACTTACTCTTTTATCTAGTTTCCATTTTTCTGATAAATCTTTTGAAGTATGTAGTTCTAATACATGTTTCTAATTTTTAAACAAGAAACTTATTAAATTGCCACATAAATCTTCGATCTTCTGATTCTTACTTGTTCAATCAATTGAGGTCCAATTAGCTCTGTATTCTCGGTAAGCCATTCAATTCTATCATCCGAGGTTACTACAGCTTCTGTCTTTTTAGCTGAAACATTGGTTGGTCTCCAACAAAGACGAAAATCGTTCTGAAGCCAATCTGTTGTATATAATAGGTTATCCTTTTGCAGTAATACTTTTATCACTGGTTTGATATCTTGAATGCGTATATTTAAAAGGGTATCTTTAGTGTGTTTTAATATATAATCTAAGGGTAACCGGATCTGCATTGGCGTATTACCCATAACTTGAATATCTATAAATGGTGGAATTGGCTTTTTACAAGTAGATAATGTGGGTAATGTATGATACATGGTCATATACCAATCTTGTGCGTCTGATAAACTTCCACTTTGAAAATGAAATGATATAATAGATTTAGTTTCATAATGTACAAACTCCAAACTCCAAATGTAATCTTGGGCTGAAACTAGTGATAAACGAACTCGTCTATAGGGGTATTTGTTATTTAGATAGATAACATGTGCAATTCGTTGTGTATGAAGAAAGGTGGTCTATGTGAATATTTACGTTAGTTTCGAGTGAATGCATAGTAAAATTTATTACAGCTATACATACTGTCACGTGGTATAATTCGATTTTATCTGGTCTTAACACTGCTTTAAACTGCCTCCATCTCAACCGAGTCTTTCGTAACTGTAACTCACGAGTTGTTGATTTTTTTTTTGTATACCATTGAGCTGTTCTTGTACATAGTACAAGACCTTGCTTTATAATCTCATTCTTTTTGATATATCGCCTTTCTTCTATAACTGGTATGATTAAATCTTCTTTATGAACTTCAGATAGTGGTTGATTGATTTGCTTTGTTGTTCTGTTTGTTGTTGCTGTTTTAAACGGTGAAAGAAAATTCGACTGTATTGATTCGCCCGATGACTCAATATATTTTGAATGAGAACTGATTGAATCTGTGGTTATGAGGGGTATAAATGCTGGATATTCTTCTAATGTATGAAGAATTTGATCAGGCATAATAAAACAGGGGAAAAAATTTCACTCCCATTACAAAGAAAAAAGAGAAAGGGATTGAGAAAAGAACTGTTCATATTTATATATTTTAGCAATTAAACTTTTTTTCTTTGAGTTTTAATCATGTACAAGAAATGAGTTGTGTTTACTTACCTTTTATATAATGTTTGCGAGAAAAAGCATCGACCTAAAAGGAATGCAGGGAAATTCTATCTGGACTCCAGTAAATATACAATTAACTCATCCCTTCACAGTATCTATACTGTTTTATAAAGTTTAGTAAAATGGCCTAATGATATGCCACTATCATAAAAACAGGGCAACACAAAGTCCAATTTGGGGATTAGACTAAAACATTTCTTTGGATTATGTTCTGTGAAAATGATCGTCATAGTCTTCAATTTTAGTTAGTTTCCATATTATTGCACAATTCAATACCATTACCATTTATTTTATTTTTTTGTTGTATAATATGTAGTACCAACATCTGTCGTTTTTTTTTTTTTTTTTTTTTTTTTTTGCGCGTTTTAGTTTCATGGATGCCATGAAAATGAAAAGATCACTGATTGCATTTCATAATCCGTTAAAACATAGGATAATGATGTTTTAAGCAAAAAGAACACATTTCTTGATATTTATTCCCGAGAACAAGATGAGAAACTTACTTTATGTAGCTGCCCTGAAAAAGAACTCGTTTATGTTGGTTGCTATAGAAAGCTAGTTCCTGATATCAAATTACTCGGTTGTAAATTAATTAGAGACTATCCATGAAAATCATGTATACAGCTTTTTCAAATGTTTACTACACAAATAACATTTTTTGGAATAGTCTACAAACCCCATAGTATCCAAAAATGTACAAGAATTACTATTAGTGTTCCAAAGTCGCCTGTAAAATTCTTTAAATTAGGCACTTTTTATGAAATAGATCATGCTATCTTGTTACTCCAATCTTTGAGAAATGAAAAAACCCAATTTTCAATAAAGAACATTTCCTCTTGTCCACATTTGTTACCTTTTAGTTTTAACAAGCCTTTACCAAATATTCCTGCACCAAAAACAATTAGAGGAACCTTTGCTTTATCTTGTTGCAATTTTGATGGTTTTCATTTACAACTACATCATAAAATGCATTAGCTGATGTGGTACGTAAATGCTAATTTGTCAAATTACATGGCAATGGCGGTAACATGTTTCTTCTTATTTGCATTCTGCCTTTTCATAAAGTTTTTCTTTTCTTTTTAAGTCTATTCCACTGTTTTTTATCATACTTACTATTAACATTGACCAGTATATTCACCATGAT
This sequence comes from Mucor plumbeus, assembly GCA_016758945.1. NCBI lineage: Eukaryota > Fungi > Mucoromycota > Mucoromycetes > Mucorales > Mucoraceae > Mucor > Mucor plumbeus. The sequence continues at coordinate 57,251 of JAEPRC010000083.1, forward strand.
TTAAGATGTGTTTTAGCGACCTTGACAGAGAAAGAATCTGTCCTTGGCTCTTTGAAAATAACAAAAGTTAAACAAAGTATGCCTATGAAGTAGCATATAAGTGGTATGAATAGAATAAACCGTAGCTTGGGAAGTTTTGGTGGTAGTCATATCCGTTTCAATTGATTTTATACCCCTTTCATCTTTAAGCCTTTGTAGGCTTATTGAGTATTTGGTGGTACCTGTTAAATCATAATATTCTTTAGTACAAAATTCCGGTATTTGATGATCGTCTCCCAAGCCGACTGCAGTAGTAAACAAGGCTTTTCATCCAGGATCGATAAACGCAGGCCTATAAACACTTCCAGCTTCTTCATATATGAAATATTGTAATACCAAATCATGACTACCAATAATAGGCTCTTGTTTCTTTCTGTTAAAAATCAAATCAACTGCAAATCCGTCGGATCTAACAAGGCTATTGAATAAAACTACGTTTTCGCCATCTGCTCTTAACTGAGATGTGCTATAGTGTGTCAAGGCGATGCTAGTTTATTTTTATAAAGGTATTTTTTTTTTTTTACACTTTGAAACGTAGTTTAGTAAAATCAAATATACAATGAAACATGTGGAGTTGATATTCATAAACTCTTGGAAGAGACTCTTTGATAAAACAAGAAAATGTATCTACAATAATACTGACAAATCTATACCGATATGATGGCTTTAGTGAAGTACTAAATAACCTGGGTAATGGAAGCTGTTTACATCAAAAAGAGAATGAATTCTATGTTCTTCTTCATAGGCTAAAAGCATATATGAGAAGCAGCGAATATAATTGTCTAGGGATGCAGAGAGACTTTTTAATGATATGAATTCAGTTGTATGATCACTTAATGGATCATATCCATTTCTAAGTCTCAATTTCAAATTATCTGGCAGAGCAACACCAGCGGGCCATTTAGGTTCGCCTCTAGAAACATTATTAGCAATATTCTTTCACAATAAACTTCGCTTGGTTAGGCTTTATCAACTACGAATCAATAGTATAAGATTTCATAATATAAATAAAATTTATATTTGTGCTTATCATGCAAACATTTTGAACCAAATAATATAAATAAGACATTACTTTTTGTTCAAAAACCTCGACTACAGCATTCAAATAAGTAACCGACACTTGAAAACATGCCTCTGGTAAGCATTGGCTATTGCTACTAGCCAAGTCTACTTTATATAGAATAGCTGGATGTTGTTTTCTAAAGTTGTTCCAATCATCAAGCATATCAAGTGAAATCACGTTGAAATTTGTAACGTATATATTATTTACCCACTAACAGATACAATACCATAAAGATTATTAGTAAATGCAATCTGGGATATGTTTATTTGAATGAAAAATAATGTAATAGATTGCAAACATTTGCGCTCTGAAACGCAATTGTCGAACATCTTCACTTGCAGATTGGATTCGATTTTTGAGTACACTTCTGTATCGTTCTTTTGCATAGGTATCAAAAGGAAGCTTTCTAGTAAGTGATTGGAATCCAGTTCCCATTTTTTCACGCATGACTTCCATTTTAGACGATATATGTCTGGGACAATCTGGAGAGCACGATGATTTATGACCAGTACCTTTACAATCAGTACAACAAGCATTGGAATCTGCCACCACTTTCTGGAGCGTTGCTTCTCTCTTGACATTTTTGATTGCCGAAGTTTGCCGCTTCTTGTTTGTACTAATCATCAGAATAATTAGAAAACTTATTATTTATTTTACGTTTCGCTCGCCATCATCAGCTTTGTCCTCTTTAAAAAGTTTACATTTATAGTATTTTTTATTGTCATGAGCAATTTCTTTGCGATCCTTGCATGTTGGCTGCGGCCGCTCCCCTAAGTAAATAATGCTTCTAAATAACAAACTAATTTTCAAATATCTTATACTTTGTACTTGACTCTCTGCTGGTTTTTACTGCTTAATTTTTGTTTAGAATTAAATATTTATACATTATCAGTTTTTATAGATGATATAATGTAAAAAAAGATAGGGCAAAAGAAAAAACGCAATTTCGTGTAGAGAAAATGCACAATATGGGGTTTAATACATCAAACAATATTAAACGGGTATTTAAGCAGTTAATTTAAGATAAACAACATGCAACTATGTATTAATTTAGGGTAATTGCTATCATTTTGTTTCCATTCATTGAAGTTTTTAACATTACCAAAGTTCGGGATTTAAAATTAAGAAGGTGATGATTCAGAATTATACATTGCTTGATTGAATCTACATATCCATCTCAAATCAAATTTATTTTGGTGCGAATTTGACACTCACTTAATCTAAATCTTAATTTTATTCTATCAAAATTTAACTTCTACTTTGTTTAAATTATATGTCTGTTTTGTCTGAATTTGAAGTGAATCGACTAATAAAAAAGATGGACCACATTCTTTCAGGTTCAAATCAGGAAGGAACATGCTGCATAAAGCATCATAAGACCACGTCACTCTTGTATTATAAAATGCAAACTTCTCTGGGTCTTCTTACAAAGTAATTAGTTTCTCTTTTATCTAGTTCTGATATTTAATTAACTTATGGCAAAAGCTGTAATGAATTCAGTTAGTATATATATCATTAAGTTTAACTCATCGTCTAATACAATGCTTTTCTGGAAAATTAGGGTCAAGTTCTCGCTGATATAGCTAGAAAATATGAAGACAAACAAGACTGGCATAATGCTCTTGAAGCGCATAAGAAGGCGGCAGGTATGTAATTTAAATCAGAGTAAAACAAATGCATAGTTTAATTAAAATTGGTTGATTTCAGCTCATTACAAACGAGCCATCTCTACCGAATCCAACATCTTTGTAAGATCTATTTCATGCTACGCAATTTCTTATAGCTAATCAATTACTAGACACAGCAGACTTTGAATAGCTTAAAAAAATTGCATGAGGATAAAATTAAAGAAATACCTTTAAAACTAAATCAACCATCTGAGAATGTATTCGACATGAAAAGGCTGGAACAAGAAATCTTCGCGATTCAACGAGGAGGAAATATTGGAGATTCTTATGCATTAGTGCCGGCAACAGAAGATGATCATGATGAAGATGATGGGGACCCATTTAATCGTTTTTGGGGTGTTGTAGAACCCATGGTCAACAAGCTATCGCAAACTTCATCGCCACCGTCATCTTCTCCACGGCAACAGAAGCAGCCTATACTCTATGATACAGCCTTTAATGAGGCAGAAACAAATCGAATACAGCAGGAAATGTCTTTTATCAGCGAATTATTTTTTACTGTTCCAAAAAAACTAGATCAGGATCAAATTATATATACCCAACCTGATCAAAAACCGACGATATCCATAAATGATCAAGAAAACAACCCTGAAGAAGAAAACAAAGAATTAAAATCACAAATTACAGACGTTAAAAACGAGATTCAAAACCTGCAACAGGTATGTTGGTATAAATGCTATCATACGTTTGAATAACTTCACTAAAATCTACTATAAAATGTTTAGAAATCAGTGGACAGTACAGTATTGAAAAGTAGTATTATTCAATTCAAGAATGACGTGCATAAGCAAGCACTACGTATTTTACAAACACAAGAAACTGCCATTATGACACGATCAGCAATGACTGCAGGGTCTTCTTCATCGAAGAATATCCGTCATGTAGGAACAAGTACAGCAGAAATAATGAATAGAATTAGAGATTTGGAAGAAGCAAATAAAGTCTTGAGATCTCAAAATAGGAAACAAGATGCATTGATGAATAAATATAGGGAAAGATGGGAGAAATTAAAAGAGGGGGCTAAAAAACGACAGCCTTCGTCTACCTCATCAACGGCTGCTGCATCGTCTGGTGGGCCTACAACAACATCATCTACCAAAGGCTCGACTTTATTGAGCAACTTGGCGTCAACGAGTCCGCCACTTTCTGCTAGATTATCACCATCATCATCCACTACAGAAAAATGATAAACATTATGCTCACATACAATTATTTATTAAGCATTTCTTTTATTATCCTTTATTTTTTTTTTTTTTTTTTTTTTTACTTTATTTTACAGATCATTGAAAAATATGCATTACCAAGCAACGTATGATAGTAACACTTACTCATCAATTTCAAGATAACTATTTACAAACATCATACATAAAAAGCTATGTTTATTATGTAGTTACTCCAACATAAAATGTAAACTTTTCTGTCTTTTGTATCTACAAAAAAAAAAAAAAAAATGGTTTCACAGGGTATTATTATATTCTTTACGAGTCATTCAATTATTAAAAAGTGTTGAGTACGCAGTTCTGTGTAAGCTCCTTTGGTTAAGAATATGGCACAATTTTTTATAATAAGTTCTACAGTCAACCTCAATTTAAGGGCGCTCATGGTTTCTTTAAAAAAGGCCCTTATATCGAAGGCCTCCCATAAATCAAATTTAAACACAGATCAGCTACAATTTAAGAAAGGAATAAAGGCATCTTAGATAATCACACCACATCCTTAATCCATGATGGTAAGGATGAAATTGATGATACTACGGAAAAAACAAATAATGTTATTCCTATAAATGAAGAAAAATTCTAGCAAGTTTAGGTTACATGTTGTTACTTCAAACTTTGTTGCTGATCTATCAGAATTAGGAATTACCGAATTACCAGTTTAGAGCATTTGTCAAACCATGATGTTTGACATGCAAATCATACAATGTTACATTCCATGCGGTTATCATCATGCTACTATGAGACTATAGAAGCATGATTCTATTATATTCACACAATATCCACATGTTCATTCTAATTATAATATTATTCACATTTAATCCACTCATCCAATTAGTATATAAACCCTCTCTATAAGCTCAGAATAAAACTGTAATTTTTCATTTGAATAATTTTATACGTTTACCTTTTGATAAATCAGTTGCTACGTTGCTATAAATAATGATGTAATAAATTATAAAAATCAAGGGGATGTCAATTGGGATATATAATATGTGAATTATAAAATTGACTTTGATTCTATGATTTGGGGAAAAGAGGTTGGTGTTACTAATTGTAATTGCTATTACTACTATACGATTAATACCTATGATTGGATTATATTGAATTATATAACAATTGATTATAAGTATCAATGATAATTGAGTAATAAAATATATTTATTTGGAATGGGGTTATAAATATATAAAGGGAAGGAAGAAACAGATATATTCACTAATGTTCATTTAGTCTGCATAGATTATTGGTACTTATATGACTTGGTAGTTGATTATATAATAATTGGGTTTAAGTAAGAATGTAATGAATCAAATCATTACAAATGAAGATTTCAAAATACTTAAAGATATGGTAGATCTCTACCTACGATATAAAAAAAACCCTTAATGCAATGCAGATGCAATCAAATTACATTAAATGGCGTTTTCTCAAAAGATTAGAAAAAATTTTCAGCACTTACATCTAGTAAAAAAAAAATTTGTACCTAAAACTGTTCTTTTTTTAATTTTGGGGCTAATAATATTATAATAAAATAAGGGACATGTTGAAAGAAAAAGCTCCCTTAAATATAAACTCGAAATAAGAGATTTTAAGCTGTAAAATTTGTCCACCAGTCTTCGGTGGATACAAAAACCTCCTTTATATTGAGGTTTCCGTTATATTAAGGGACCTTATATCGAGGTTTGACTGTACATTGTTGTGTAATATGTTTTAAAGCTTTTTAATTTTAATCTGCTGTATCATTTTATAATAGTTTCTTTACTATCATTGAATGATGGCTTAGTACATATTTTTAGTTTTGAAATTAATACAATATAATAATGGTGTAACAGAATTGACCTAAAATTGATTTAAAAAAATTGGCACCTAAACTATGATATTAATTTTTGTAACCACAAGATAGGTCCTGTTTGAAACTGCTCTGCATTTTTGTCTCAGCAGAAAATATTGATTTTTCGTTGAGAAAATCAAAATAATAGCTCATTGTACAACTTAAAATTCATGATAACTGAGCTTCAAAATATTTTTGGCAAATTGATCCAAAAAAAAAATTGTCTAATATCTCATGAATTGTTGAATTAGTTGAAATAAGGTATTAAATACTTTTTGTACAGTTTTAAGTTCTGCATTTAACTAAACAAAAATTAAATAGAGGTTTCACATTAAATTTTGTCTAAAACGTGCTTGAAATTTTAAAGTTTTTTTAAAGATTTGCGCCACTTTTTAAGAGCATATATCAAATTTTTAACTTTGATAACATGTGTAGCAAAATTACCTATTTGCAGTAAATAACGAAGTTGTTTACTAAAATAAAAAAAATATAAAAATAAAAGCGGTAGAAATACAATTATAATCAGCTAAAGTTTTATTACAAAAGATTTCTGAAGATTGAATATAATTGAAAAAGTATGAGGGTATTTATAGTGATTTAGAGAACCTGTATACCATCAGACTTGAATGGAGTAATCTTCTAATTTTGAGTTGTTGTTACTAATATTATATTGAAAGGATAAATCATGCGAAGCATCGACCATAAAGGGTTGCGTGTCAAGTACGACAATGTGGGCCTTTTGGGAGCTATTAGCTGACATCTATTTAGATAACCTTGATTTAAGGTATGAACTGTAATGTGTGTCTGAAATCTTATTTACTGGTAGTGTAACTATGACACAGGGGAATAGTTGATTAAACCTAATATCTTTGATATTTTATTTATTGAATTAGGTAAAATACTTCTTGGTATATATGTCATTTGTGTAATCGATTGCACTGTGATCAAGGGTGCTATCGTTCACACGACATGTATTGGTTCAAAAGTATTTTGTATTTTCGCATGCGTTTGTTATTGTGTTCACTTTGAGTATCTCTTTATTATTGCTGCACTTTAATATTTCAAGTGGCATGAACTCTGTGAGTGATACTTGTAAATTAAGTTATTTTATGATTATTAAGCTTTTAGTATGTAATTCCACTGCACTATTAAACCTAGTTATTGATGAACTTTTTAGCTACATTTTTTATGGAGAAAACAGGATTTTAGTCAACTTTTTTTTTCAAATCCAAAACTTGGAAGGAGGGTATACTGTATTCGTCTTTTTTGGAGGCTAAATCAAGGATATTCTTTTTTTAAGCATTTTGAGAATATCTTGACAAAAAATTAATACTTTTAAAAAACCTAAAATGGACATGACAGAGCACATTAAGCTCTATAACATAAACAGAAAACAACGGCTACTCATTTTGATAAATATTTTGAAATTTACTACAAAAAATGTCAAAAAAGGGAAAGAAAAAAAAAGTGCTTAAAACTTTTTCATACTTAAATATTTTATAAAGAGCTTTAAAACAGATAATTTTTATTATTTAAGAGTACTAGTATAGCTTAATTTTTTGTGGAGATATGAGAACTCAAAATTTTTAACTTTTACTAGTAAAATACATATAAAATCTGAAACATTAGCAATAAAAAACGACATACCAGCTGCAAAAATAGTATATTCTTGAATACTTATTTTAGGATTAGAGTTGGGCATTTTAGGTACATTAGCATATAATTTTTTCTTGGTGTCATTTTGTGGAAAAAAAATAAATTGAGCATGAAAAGTGGAACTCGGTTTTTAAAGAAAAAGCAGTAAATTTTACGCTTTTGAAGCTTTCGTGAGACAAAAAATAAACCTAAAGATAAGTAGCATAACATAATAAATAACTCATATCTACTATTTAACAGCGTTTCGGGTATATACAGTATATAAAAAGTAGTTAGTATAAGGTTAGTTATAGAAAAGAGAACAAGTTTTTTAAATTGAAGTTTGAACGCTATTAAAATTCGATTTATTTTAAGGTTCAAATTTTGCCCAAGCAGGTACATCTACAAAAAATAATACAAAATCCTTTTTAACATATGGAGTGTAACTTTCTCTAAATAAGTATATACAGCGTTGATAAAGTTTTGCAAATATTAGATTATAACTTTAATTAAACTGAATAAAATTTGTAAAGTGAATATATTATTCTTTAGATTAACCAGAAAGAAAAGAAGTTAAAGTTCATGGAATCTACGACAAAAAAATACAAAAAAACTATTTTGTTATATAAGATCGGATTTGCGATAATATATTTAAAAAAGAGTACAATAAAAGAGAATGTGTAATTAATCAGTTCTTCAACTGTACAATAAAAACAAGATAAGGTTTATTTAGATATAAAAGTATTGTCTTTTATAATGATTTAGTGTTGAGTTCCTGAGATACAATTAAGAGCGGTATTGAACTATTAGATCTGTTTGAGAGTAATTTATGGATTGATGTTAATCAATCATAATTAAGCCGTGATTGTAGAGCTTGTGAATTGCCTTGTTTCAATGCTGCGCTTGTTGTGCCTGGATTGTGATTTGATATATCTTGACAGCTACTTAAATGATTAACCGCTGAGGTTAAAGAGTATGGTGTCATGATTTGAGTGGTCCGAGCCTTTTGGTTAATTGATTGAGAAATAATAAACTAGGCGTTTCTTATATCCGATTCTAGACTTGTTCTTTCATATTCTAAATAGTAATCAATGGATTGTATAGTCTATTGATTGGCTATAGAAGGCGATAAGGTATGATACTTGGTGGAATACAACAAATACGCATATCTTTCGAAATATTTGAGGTATATAGTGATGTTTTTTCATACCAAAAAAAGTTTGTAATTAGCCAAGCAAAAGGAATTTTTGTTTGAAAATATTATTTTTTAGCTTTTCATTAATTGACTTTTCGGTCAATATCTGAGTTGCTCTCGTTTAAGCACAACCATGTGCTCTGAGAGCATACAGCAGGAGTTCATAATGAGTATGATGCCAGAATATCTCTTACAACACTGCCCTAACAACTGTACCAAAAAATCCCTCCAAAGAGTAATATTTACTACATAGTGAGCTCAAATTCGGCGGCCTAAATTATCAAACTCCGTTTTATGCTGACTGTATCTTAAAATACCGAAAAAATTGCCATAGAATGTACTTATTAGTTGATAACTCTTGCAATTTTAAAGCAATCTCAAACAGTAATATTTCAAAACAGATATATAAATAAAAACCATAAATCTAGCAAAAATCCCAATCAAGATCATACACTATTCATAAAGCGATTTCCATTAAAAGCATACAGAAACGCTACTTCAATCGACTATAACTCGAGATAGCAACTGTTTAATCATATACTTTATTACCCAAAAATAGTTCTTTTATTTGGCTTTATCATATTTTACCATAAAATCAATTTTGAAAAATCATGAATTTTCCCCTTGTATACCCTCGTCCAAAATTTGACTTTTTCGAAGAAAGCTAATAACTCTATGAAAAATAGAGCTAGAGTGGCAAATAATGCCTCAAATAATAGGTATTTTTTTGCTTCATTTGTCTGTAATACTAACTTTAAAATCTTGTTATAAAAGTATTTTTAGAAACACTAAAAACTGATTTTTATGTTTTTGCTTTTTTTGAAAAATTTTTGGTGATAAAGTTTTTCAACAAATATATCATTAAGTGTAAAATTAAATTTCATATTAAGATTACTTAGTAAATTTAGCCAGGTTACTATACACTTTTGATGTCAATTTTGCATTTTAAAATTTTAAAAATGTTTTTAACAATTTTTTCATTATCAGAAAGTTTATATTTTAAACTACCGCCACGCCTGAGATGTATAAAAATTCCGAGAAAATTGGTCGAAATTGTTATTTTTTGCAATGCCATGGTATATGCAGGGAATGTTTAAATCAGAAAATGTAGTAGTTACAAATGCAACTCTTTGTAAATTGAAATAAGGTATTAAAATAATTTTTCATCTTAAATACTTTATTACTTGAATTTACAAAAGTTTCTTGTACATTTATGAGGAATGAGGAATTACATAATTCAAAATCCAAGAAGAAAATTATTTTTAAACGTCTCTTTATTTGTATTTTATATCCTTTTAATTATGCAATATTTTGCATGACAACGGTAAATTTTATTAAATTCACACAATAATTTTTTTTACCATGGTGATGTGGCATACTTACAGATGCCCTGTGCATTATTTTTTCTTTCAAATAAAATTGTCTTTCTAATAATAAATAATAACAGCTAATTGCAATTACAATGCTGGTAATGTCTTAATGTCTACTTTGCTGGCTCTTTTTGTGTAGTAAATTTTCACACATCGCAAACCTCAGCTGTATTTAATGTTAAAATTTATTTAATTTATAAATTTACTAAACTTTATCAAATTTTTAAATATTCTTTTAACATATTTTTTTCTTATTTCAAATCGTTAAATATATAATTGCTGCATTCCTCTTAAAATTCTAATAGAAAAACATAGGCAGATTGAGAAATATTTAACCATATGTATTCCCTGAGGAAAATTTTTACACTGACGATATAAGCATTAAGTATGCATGTGCTATTTATTCTTCTAATAAGCAGCAACATCTGGCTGTTGTAGAGATATATGCTTTACATGTTGATGTGAACAACGTTTCCAAATTCAGTTTTAGGTTTGATTTACAGGTATATTCATTGAAAAATTATGGTGGTGTATAGTGAAATAGTGGAATATTTCAACATCAATTTTACGTAAAGTACAAATAATTGCTCTTTTAAAGAATATCGATGTTCTTTTGACCACATGAAATTTAAAGCTTCAAAAATTTGTAAACTTTGAATACGCATATCTTTCAAAGAAGTATTTGACGTATATAATGATGCTTCACACAAAAAAAAGCTTGTAATTAACCAAGCAAAAGGAGCTTTTATTTGAAAATATTATTTTCTAGCTTTTCATTAACTGACTTTTCGGTCGATATCTGATATGCTCTCATGGGCCTACTGACGGTCTCATTTGAGCACTTCCATATGCTCTGAGAGTATCTAGGAGGCCATAGTGATGTTTATATAGACGCATATATTCAAGGCTTTAATTAAAGGATTTGCATTGCACCAAGAAGGCATGCTGGTTGTGATTATCTGATTCATTACATTCTTACTTCAACCCAATTATTATACAACCAACTCCCAAGTCATATAAATACCGATAATCCATGCAGACTAAATGAATATTAGTGAATTTACCTGTTTCTTCCTTCCCCTTATATATTTATAACCCCATTCCTAATAAATATATTTTATTACTCAATTATTGTAATGGGGTACTATGTTCTTGGGATATTTTAGGCTATTAAGAAAGAAGTACTTTGGGGTGGACGTTGGTGTTACTAATGTATTTTCAATATTGCTTTTGGCAATACTTACTATGTATTAATGGAGGTTAATATTTGACAAGCAGTATTAAGTAATATTGAGGGTTGTGTTTTAATATATTTATTTGAGTAAATTATTAAAATGGTGTAGAAGAATAAAACAGATATTTTCACTAATGTTTTAATATCTGTTTCTGCTTGAGTATTTATATGATTAATTACTGAAACAATTTATGCAGTTACTACTGCTATGTAATGTGAATCATTACAATTATTATCATTGGCACTTAATAGCCAATTGTTATAATATAATCCAATCATACATACTAATCGTGTAGTAGTAATAGCAATTACAATTAGTAACGCCAACCTCTCCCTCCAATCATAGAATCAAAGTCAATTTTATAATTTACATATTATATATCCCAATTGACAACAATTTTTTGATTTTATTTATTACACTGGTGTTAATTTTTTGGTTGTAGGTTGTAGGATGTAGGCAAGACGCCAATGAAAAATTAAAAAAACGTAAATTAAACAGGATATGGGCAAATTTGAGATACATTTTCTCTTTCAATAACAGATAATCATACATTGTCTGATTTGCTGTACAGTATTATTTTATAGAAATTGCACATTATGAGTAACAATGATTTCAAGTTAGACAAAAGTGACCGGTTGATATGTAGTGAACAATATCAAGCAAGGAATTGAATCCCAGGATTCATTAGTAATAAAGATAAAGGCGTTTATACTAGGTAATACCAGCATCTTTTCCTTCTTTATCCTGCAAAAATAAGTTTTTTTTTTTTTTTTTTGTAAAATGGTTCATTGGTCCTCATTTGCAGCTATTACTTTAGCTTTGCCTTTGGCAATGGCTTTACAACCAGAGCAAATCCCTTTCTCTCAAAGATTCCATCAAAAGAAAGACGCTCTTGATCATGCACACAAGCTTCTTCGTCACAACCCCCTTATTGATACACACAATGATTTACCTTTGTAAGAATTTAAAATATAACGTTTATTTCTATATCAAAAAAAGCTTAATCTTTTAAAAATTGTCTCTAGGCATTTAGCTTTTGTTTATGATGGTAAAATCAACGATATGAACTTTACTAAGTTTGACTGGGGACACACTGATATTACCCGCCTTCATCAAGGCCATGTTGCGGGCCAGTTTTGGAGTATTTACTACGAGTGTGATGATACCGAAGCTAATCAACTTTTGAAGGCAATGGAGACAATTGATGTTGTCAAGAGAATGGTGAATTTATATCCAGAAACATTTCAAATCGCCACAAACACCAAGGAATTTAGTCATGCTTTGCGTCATGGTAAAATTGCTTCTGCCATGGGTATTGAAGGTGGCCAAATGATTGATAGTTCCATGGTAGCTCTTCGTCAATTCTATGACCTTGGTGTCAGATATATGACTGTAAGTTGATTTTTGTTTCACGCATTTAGTATATATTAAAACAAATGTATTATATATATAGCTAACTCATAATTGTCATACGCCTTGGGCTGAATCATGTTGTGATGCTAATCCACCTGCCTTTGATAAAGGATTGGGTTTAACAGAGTTTGGTAAAGAAATTGTTTTAGAAATGAACAGACTTGGTATGATGGTTGATATTTCTCATGTTGCTCATGCTACTATGCATGCTGTTCTCAATACCACTCGTGCTCCCGTCTTATTCTCTCATTCCTCTAGCAATGCTCTTTGCGATATCGAAAGAAATGTTCCTGATAGCGTCCTTAGACGTTTAGATGAAACTGATGGTGTAGTTCAAGTAAACTTTTATAATCAATTTGTTCAGTGTGACCCCAAGAAGCAAGCTACATTATCTGATGTTGCCGATCACATTGAATATATTGCCTCTGTTGCTGGATATCATCGCGTTGGTCTTGGTGCTGATTACAATGGCATTGAAGAAACTCCTACTGGTCTCGAAGATGTCTCTAAATACCCAGATTTGTTTGCTGAATTAATCCGTCGTGGATGGTCTGATGAACATCTAATTGGTTTAGCTGGTAGAAATCTTTTGCGTGTGTGGAAAAAGGTAGAATTAGTCAGTGAAAAGATTACAAAAGCAAAGGAATTGCCATCTGAAGCAAAGCTTCATGATTTTAAATAATGTTTTATTGATAATCGCCTATTAAATGTGTAAGCCTATTTGCTTCTTCTTCAAGATTCATAAAATCATTAGGTAACTCCAAGATCAATCTTTTGTAATTTTCATTTTTCAACTGTATCATGATTGTTCTCTGTGGACGTTTCATATGAATAAAAGTTTTTGTTGTTTCTCCTGGAACGTCGAGGGAGTAAAATGTACCTTTTAAAGTATATTTTTATAAGATGAATGCTTAATAACGAGGCATTATTTTGAAGGACTTAATTACCTGAATTGTATATACCTGGAATACGAATACCAAAATGAAAACCTAAAAACACTCGTTGTACTGCTTCAGGTTTTGCAGTGATTGGCAAAATAATATGCTCAAATGGGATCGAAAATGATTTTTTCATTGAAAAAAACACTGCTGCATCTTTTAAAGAAAATATCATTAGCTCAAAATATGATTTTTATCGAATCTATGCTTACCTGTGAGCTCAATATGCAATTTCTTCGAGCTAGTATCAAAAAAATAAGTGAAGCCCATTTGTTAATATAAAGAATAAAGAAAAAAAAATATCCATTTTCGAAATTAATGCCTCAAAATAGAGAATTTTGACGAAAAAGGTAATAAAAATAGCTAAGCACCATTTGTCATGCCATTCCTACTCTATCAGACACTGATTGGGAATAACTCCATCACATAAGTAAAGGCTAATCATACCAGTGAAATTTAATTTGCATGAATCAAGCGAATAAAAATGCTATAAGTATATTTTTACGGGTAGTATATGTTGAAATAGGATTAATCGAATAATAGCTGTTCTATATGTACTTTAGTCATTTATTTACTTATAAAGCTGGATATACTTAGAAAGAATTTTAGCTTACTTAGAATATTAAATCCTCTCCTAGGTAGATCATAATGCATTGGAGGGTATTGAATTAAGTGATTACTTGAGTAAGCATGTATTTTAGCCTATATTTATTGGTAATAAAAAGTTGCTTAAAAGCATGATACCGCAATTCAAATGCTACAAAATGCTTCACCGTATTTTTATTTTGTGTTAAAAGCATTTTTTCGGCTTTAAAAAATCACAAATTATTGTATGCACACCTAATCTGGAATTCTAGTCATGAATATTATGAAAATCCATTTTTTGAATTGACTTGACTTAAATTACAGCGACTTGAAAATTTTTTCTGATATAAAATAATATGAGCACGTAAACTAACATATAAACTAATGGTGAAGCTAATTTCAACATTTTAATCGACTTTAAAGATCGGTTAAAGAAATTGCTGAAACATGAGCATTATTGTAAAATTGAAATTCCCTGTAAAAGTAAATTACGGACCAGTTTCTTGTATATCATAGTTTTCAAGAATAATTACATATGAAATAATGAGAATTCAGAAAATATCAACCTCATATGCTTCTTCTGTTTCCTGTAACATTTCTAATAACGTACAAGATTAGGAGACAGGTTTCCATCATGACCTAATACAGAATTTCTACTTCAAAATTCATACATTTCAGGAAAATATTTAGACAATTTCCAATTGGATTTTGGACGATTGTAGTTGTACACTGAGAATGTAAATTCGTACAAATTGGGAATAATATTCAGTCGAATAAAGTGCTGTTTCTAAGATGATAGCTGTTTAAATATAAATATTTATTTTTATGAATTGGGTTCATGCTCAAAATAATCAAAATTGAAACAATGCAGTTTAATACTATATAAAAAGATAAAAATATCACAAATGATAGTAATATCTTTCACTTATTTCGCTACAAAAAAAGTAAATTATCATTTCTTTCTAGCTCTAAACAATTCTTTGAATATTCAATAAATATAGAGCATGACTTGTGCTTTCAAACATTGGTATTGTTACGGGGATAAAATTGATGAGATATTTTGTAGAAATATGGATGAATTGAGAATGAAATTGATTTGAAGTTTAGTTTAGTTTTGACCTATTCAATGAAATGTTGCAACTGCAAAAATTGAATTGATTATTATTATTTAGAACAGATAAAGAAAAGAGATTAATTAGAGTGACAAAAAAAATTAGCTATTTATGTGAGTGGGGAGGTTAGGTTACTGTATTGTTTGATCTGCGGATTTAGAATTGGCACAGTAGTATCATGAAGTAATGCAATTTGTCATTTTTCTTTGCTAATTCTGCTTATCTTACAGGTCAAGATAGTGCAAATGACTAAAAATTTATAATGATTATACTTTGCATCTCTGGCTTGGATATTGATGCTTCTAAAGGAAATGGTGTGAAATTTATCTACAACATTGCCGTATCAAGCACGGTTTCTCCTTCAGGAGTTTAGATTATTACAGGTAAGTTCATTTAGATCAACTCTTTGAAATAATACCTGACACTAATTTAATCTTGTCTAAATCCCCATCTATCATCTTTAAACCTCATTCTCATTTCATCCCAATTTTCATTATATCATCATTACATCCAAACTTTATTTTCACTACATCCAAACTTTATCCTCATTTCATCTCAAAATTTACTTATTTTGTCTGAATTTAAAGTAGAAATAAAGCACTTTCTGATATATTTACTATATTATCACCCTCTCAGGGGAAATAAAGCATTTAAAAGATGCTACGTGCCCACTGGTCATTTTTTGTTAAAATTATTATAAATAAAATTATATATTTAACCGTATTATCACTCTCTTATTATATTTTACTTTTGCATTTTTCCAATTATCCCAATTGGATTTTTTTTTCTATCCTCTATCACTTTTTGATCTGGCCAGGGCAAATAAAGCATATCAAAGATGCTACATGTCCACTGGTCATTTTTTATTAAATTTATTATAAATAAAATTATATATTTAACCGTATTATGAATATTGTTATACTCTAATTGACGTCACTGAACAGTTGAATGAAGCGGAGAGATGTTCGTGGTCGAAAGAGAAAAGAAGAGGAGGTTCTATAAATTTTTTCGCTTACTTTTCTTTTTTCTTTTCCTTAATTATTTACTACACCATGTCTGACGATTTTGATGATGATTTATACAATGTATATAACGGAGCAGGAAAGGAAGATACATATAATGACGAAGATTTATATGGAGAAGATCCTGTAGAGTTTAAAGAGGAAGATGTTGAGGTTACAGTAGAGGCATCACCAGAAGCAGAAGATACGAATAACGACGAAAACCAATCTCAGCAACAGTATACTCCTCAGCAGCAACAACAACAACAACAGCAACAACAGCAACAACAGCGGGGTAACTGGGGTTATCAATCAAATGCATATCAGCAATATATGGCAGCTTATCAAAGAAGTTTCCAACAACAAATGGCAGCTAATCCATATCAAATGCAACAAATGATACAAAGGCAGATGAGACAACATATGCCACAACAACAACAACAACAACAACAGTATAATAAGCCTAAACAACAACAGCAACAACAAAATGATGATGGTAATGATGATGGTAACAATGAGAATACAGATAAATCAGCTACATCAAATTCAGATGAAGGGTAAGTTTTATCATGTTAAAATCCAGAAATTATTTTCGGTATATAAATCCTATGTAAAATGTAATTAGTAAAATGTTTATTGGAGGACTTAATTGGGAAACAACGGATGGTAAGATAGTTTATAGTTACAATTTGTATCAAATAGTTTCGAGTATAGTATATAGTATTAAGATTTTTATTTTAATAATAAAAAAACAAAATAATTATAATAGAAAACTTGCGTCAATACTTTTCACAGTTTGGTGAAGTGCTTGATTGTGTTGTTATGCGCGACCCAGCAACACAACGTTCACGTGGCTTTGGTTTCTTGACAATGAAAGAAAACTCAGCCATTGACAAGATTGTTAGTCAAGATCACCATAATTTAGATGGCAAAAGAGTAAGTTTTAATAGATTTTAAAAATTAGCAATGGCATTCATACGGTCCCTACACTAGATTGATCCAAAGAGAGCTATTCCCCGAGATGAACAGGATAAAACAGAAAAGATTTTTGTTGGTGGCATTTCCCCAGAGGTCAATGAGGAAGAGTTCCGTGAATTCTTTACACAATTCGGTACTGTATTAGATGCTACGCTAATGATGGAGCGTGATACAGGTAGACCTCGAGGTTTTGGTTTTGTAACATTTGAAGATAGTAAGGGCGTAGAAGAAGCTTTAAAAAATCCAAATTTGTCCATCAAAGATAAAACTGTAAATATCTGTTTTAATTCTATCGTGATATTTTAAATCTAATGTGTATTTTATATATATATATATATATATATAAATATATAGATTGAAGTAAAGAAAGCTATGCCAAAGGGAAAGCAAAATCGTCAACAGAATGCACCTGTATTTAATCCAAATTTCAGACCACCTTATATGCCAAATAATAGATATAATGGAGGTGGGAATTTCAACAACATGCGTGGTAATTTTAACATGTATAATAATATGTATCCTACTGGTAATTATAACATGGCAACAGCCGCAGCCGCAGCTGCAGCTTATTATGGCCAACAACAGCAGCAAGGTGGAGGATATAATAGCATGTATAACAATAACAACATGCGTCAACAACAGCAGCATCAACAACAATATCATCATCGACAAGGTACATTTCAAAAATGTTATACATTTTTTTTTTTTGAATTTTCTCATTGACATTTCATTTTAAATAGAAGACAACCGAGGAGACAATAGAAGAAACTCAAGGGATCGTCACCATAATAGTAATGGTGGAAGTAGTGGAGGAGGTGCTGTACATGCCTCTCAATCAAGAAATCAGCAACACTATCGCCCTTATTAAGCGGAGGCAATATCTGATTCCATGCTACCATGTATGACGCGTTTTCACTGCGTTCTTTATATTATCGTTTGAGATTTTTTGAATTGAAAATAAAAAAAAAAAAAAAAAAAAAAAAAAAATTATGAAAAAATTTAGAAAATAAAAATATTATAAGGCTCCCTTCCCTTTTGTTAATTAATTTGTAAATTTGATTTGTTCTTTTTTAAAGCTTTTTATATACTAAAAATAATAAAAAAAAAAAAAAAAAAACATATATATATATATACATATAGACAATGAGAGAGATTATTCATTTACAAGCAGGTAATATGAAAAATATAAATATATAAAATGATTTTGTACTAAATATAATCATTGAATGTAATGTGATGAATTAGGTCAATGTGGTAACCAGGTAATTTTAAAATTTTGTCAAGTCAAGGATATCAATTGTTGTTAACTATATTTAACAAATATTAGATTGGTCAAAAATTTTGGGAAACAATCTCTCAAGAGCATGGTATTGATACCAATGGTAACTACTGTGGTGATAATGATCTTCAATTAGAACGAATCAATGTATTCTATAACGAAGGCTCAGAAGGAAAATACGTCCCAAGGTTAGATATAAATCTTACATATATAAATCAATTGTTAATTTCTTTTTTTTTTTTTTTTTTTTTTTTTTTTTTTTTTTAGAGCTGTTTTGGTTGATCTTGAGCCTGCTACCATGGATAGCATTCGTGCTAGTCCTTATGGTAAAATCTATAGACCTGATAACTTTGTAAATGCTCAATCAGGTGCTGGTAACTCTTGGGCCAAGGGTTATTACACTGAGGGTGCTGAATTAGTTGAAACTATTATGGATGTTGTTCGCAAAGAAGCTGAAAACACTGATTGCTTACAAGGTTTTCAATTAGCTCACTCTCTTGGTGGTGGTACCGGTTCTGGTCTCGGTTCTCTTTTGCTTTCAAAGATTCGTGAGGAATATCCTGATCGTATTTTGAGTACTTATTCTGTTTTGCCTTCTCCCAAAGTTTCAGATACTGTTGTTGAACCTTATAATGCTGTTTTATCTGTTCATCAACTTGTTGAAAACTGCGATGCTACTTTCTGTATTGATAATGAAGCTCTTTATGATATTTGTTTTAGAACTCTTAAATTGACTAACCCTGGTTATGGTGATTTAAATCAACTTGTTTCTGCCGTCATGTCTGGTGTTTCTACTAGTTTACGTTTCCCTGGTCAATTGAACAGTGATTTACGTAAGCTTTGCGTTAACATGGTTCCTTTTCCTCGTCTTCATTTCTTCATGGTCGGCATCGCTCCTTTGACCGCTTTTGGTTCTCAACAATATCGTAACTTGAGTGTTCCTGAATTAACTACCCAAATGTTTGATGCCCGTAACATGATGGCCGCTTCTGATCCTCGTCATGGTCGTTACTTGACTGCTGCTACCATCTTCCGTGGTCGTTTATCTACCAAAGAAGTTGAGAACCAAATGTTGGCTGTTCAACAAAAGAACTCTTCATACTTTGTTGAATGGATTCCTAACAGTGTCAAGACATCTCTTTGTGATATTCCTCCTGTTGGCCTTAAAATGTCTGGTACTTTTATTGGTAACAGTACTGCTATTCAAGATTTGTTCAAGCGTGTCAACGAACAATTTACTGTCATGTTTAGAAGAAAGGCTTTCTTGCATTGGTATACTGGAGAAGGTATGGATGAGATGGAATTTACTGAGGCTGAATCCAATATGAATGATTTGGTTTCTGAATACCAACAATACCAAGAAGCTACCATTGATGAAGAATATGATGATGAGGAATATGGAGATGAACAATTTGAAGATGAAATTATGGAAGAATAAAAAAAATGTCAAAATGTAGCAAAATAACTATTAATAAAGCTTTTATATTTAATCTTAATCTATAATTATAAACAAAAATATAGTAATGCATGTTTCTATTTTACAAGATAATGGAACAAACTATCATCTTCCTTCAATAAGTTTATAGATTTAGCAGATGTAAAATCAAAAATAAATTGCAAAAAAGCATACAAAAAAACTTTTGTTTACACTAATTGCTGCAAAGATTGAATTGTGATAATAGTTAGGCTTTGGGAAAACTTGGTTGTTGAGTGAATATCTTGATAGAGGCTTACCATTACTCTTATTACGAGTCTCAATTTATTGTACTGAAGACTTGTAAAGGCTTTTATTTAACTTTAAATTAAATTTATTTAGTATTAAACTTGGTCAATGCAATTTGCAATACATATACTCTATTATACAATTTTTGCTTGTTCTATTTATGGAACAACATGTACAATAATAAGAGTTAATTCAAATTATGAAAGCATGATTTTGCAGCAGCATTATGAAATTTAAATGCCCGACTTCGTCCATCAGCAAAACTTGAATTTTGAAATTGCTTCAAGCAAGCTTCTTGCGGTTTTATGAACGACAGCTCGTAACGTCAAATACTATACCAATATTGGCTATTTAATAAGAATAAAAGAGCCATTCTTAAGTCGTATTGCACTAAATATTGTTATTATGCATAGTATGTATTTCATTTTATTTATTACTAATTGAGTACAAATACAGAATGACTTGATATTACGTTATTTGTCTTGCAAACCATGCATATTGCTTCATTACCTATATTCAGTACTGTACACTTGACTAGTAAAGGAATGATTATACCCGCAAGATTCAAATTTCGGTCTATTAGCCTCAAAACCAAAAAATGTCACTTTGAATAAATAATACTCAATTAACAATTTTTCGGTTATTCTGAGTTTAGGAAAAGCATAGTAAAAAAAAATCCTACCTTGGGCCAAAATGGTCGACCTACAATGTGTTTTCACTACCCCCAAAAAATTAAGATAAAAATATAGCAAGATGATATGTAATCTAAAAAATAGTTTTGACTTTAAAAGTACCATTGCTTTGATAATTTCAGTAGAAATATGCTTAATTAAAGACAATATTTATATATTAAAGCTGCTTTTAAATATTTTACTTTATCCATCTAATCAACTAGGAATCAAAAGAGTTGATATTTTGTACTATTTCATATTAAAACGCCTATTTTTTCGGGTAGTAACACAATATTAGTTCTTGGCCAGAGAGCAATTTCCAAAAATTCATAGTTCTTTAAGACACTGAAAATCATATTTAATTGATTTTTTTTTTTTTTTTTTTTGATTTCTGTTTCCCTTCAAATAAACTAGTAAAACATCAAAATTAATTAAACAATGTGCTGTATACAACTGTGACTCAAATCAAATTAAATCAAATCAAATTCAAATGTCAATTTTTAAACGGCTTGATACTATTGATTTAGCATGTACAAACCCCCTTGAAAATTCTATTGTAAAATAAACAGTAGCCCAAGAATAGTACAAACAATAGATGGAATCATCTAAAACTACTATAAAAAGAAATTATAGGTTTTCAGTTTTGATCTGCAGCTATCATAGCATAGATCAACCATTTCCGAATCACTGCAGAAACAGTCCATTTCAACGGAGTTTAGAGCGAGGCAATTGCTTCCCATCTCATAAAATGATGTTTTTTGTATCATTCATAAATAAACAAAAATCTTCTCCTTTTTTTTTAATAGTATTACTTGAATGATGAGTTAGTATTCCAGACAGAAAAATACTGAGCAATAACTAATATAATACATTAGATAATTTAACTGAAAATATAGAGTATAGTCTGCAACAGTATGCAGCCATGACACAAGCTCAATTACTAAATGCTCCTCAAATACAGCATCAACAACAACAACAACAACAACAACAACAACAACAACAACAACAACAACAGCAACAACAGCAACAACAGCAACAACAGCAACAACATCAACAACAGCAACAACATCAACATCAACAACATCAACAACAAGTTGATGATCGACAACAAACTAATACGCAATCAACTATGAATCATTTGCAAGATCCTAATGCTGCATTTAATATAGCATATCAACCATTTCCTTTGATTCGTATGGCCCCTCCTCAACTACATCAACCAACATTAGCGAAGGAGCTTTCTTCTTCATCAGCTAGTTTAGATCTTACTATGAATGAAAAATCAGTTCGACCTACTCGAGTTACTCGACCACCTAACGCTTATTTATTATTTAATAAAGAAATGAGAAAAATTTTAAAAGATCAAGATCCTACAATGAAAGTTGCTGATATTAGTAAAGAAGTTGGTTACCGCTGGAAAAACATGCCCAAGGTATTTAGACAAAAAAAAAATTTTTTTTTCATAGAGTATTCCTTATAACAAAATTATATTATATATAGGAACAAAAAGATCAATACGTAAATCAAGCGAATAAATTAAAAGAAGAGCAAAGAGCATTACACCCCAACTCAATGTACATTCGTCGTTCAAGAGCAGAATTACTTAAAGCAGGTCATTTTTCAAAAGGTAGCTCAGATCAACCAACAGAATCTCATCTTAAACGTAAACGACCTAAAAGAGATAAAAACACAACAACACCTAAACATCCATTATCTGCTTATATGTGGTATCTAACAGAAGTTAGACCAGATGCTATGCGTCAGTATCCTGGTTCTAATGTTGGACAGATCAGTAAATTATGCGCTGATCGATGGAATGTTATGTCTGAAGATGCCAGATTACCATGGAAAACGAAAGCACAAGTAGATAAAGATCGTTACGCAAGAGAAATGCAAATATATGCTATACAAAATGATCATGCATTAGGGCGTGGCACAAGACAAAAATATCGTTCTGCTGCTGCTACCCTTAGAGCAGATACCAATGTATTTTTGGATCCAACAGGGTCATTATTTTATAACACAGGAAAGCCACAATCTTATTTATCCACTCCCATAAGCCCTAATTCTATTTTACGTACAGCATTACCAATGGTACAGCATACTTTAAATCCAAATGCTCTCCTTCAACATTCCAATAATCCTAGTGCGAGTACATCTACATCTTCTACTTCAACGTCTACACACTCTTCCACATCAACTGCTGCTACAGTTTATAGTGATATTCGTCATTGTTAAATATATAATTTACTTGTGTATATATTTGATAAAATATATGTATATATTATACCTTTAATTTTTTTTTTAAATTTTTTTTTTTGATTTATAAAACTAAAATATTTTCCTTTTGCTTAGCAATGAGTTAATATCAATCTGATATAAAATATAATAACTTAAATATGTCATATCCTTGAATAAATTTTTTATTTTGATGTAAATCCACATTCTGGTCCCTGGATATTACCATCTGGGGTACTTTTTTTTTTTTTTTTTTTTTTTACTACAAAGACTTTTTTTTTATTCTTCTTCTTTTGCTTTATAACTACATAAAACTAGTTCTATGCAGGATATAACATTTTCATTTAATTCATTTAGGTATTTTATTTTTAATTATTATAATGCAAATATGCAAATAATATATGTTACAAGGCCAACCCAAGCAATATCTCGAAGTGAATAAAAAAAAGCTAAAATATTTCTTTTTGCTGTTGATTTGATCTGAATGTGGCGAATTCCCATTTCTTCTTTTGATAAGTGATAAGCAACTGTATTTGTATTGTTTTTAAAAGCACATTGAAATATATGCCAAGTCAGTAATAATGTAAATGTGAATACTAGTAAATAACCATAACGTAAGAATAATTCAATTTGATCCGGTAACCAGCATAAATCCGTTGTTAATTGGCCATCCTCAATATTTAATGTCATAACCCCAGGGTTTCTTAATCCTTGTGCCATACTAAATGTTGGTACAGTTATTTCTACAGCTGTATGATTATCGCCAAATTGATGAACAACCTTACAATAATCATGATCATCGCCGGAAAATACAGCAATAGGGTCAACTTTGCTCAAGATAAAATTGGTCAACTCTTCTGTAACTAAATTTTGATATTGAAAGCCTGCTCTATCAGCAATATGTGTGCCTGATTGACGGTGAGAACCGCATGTCTGATAAGGTGATCGAAATAAGGGAACATGTGTCATGAGGATTTTAGGCTTTGTAACAGTAGATGCGTCTCTACTAAAAGATTCCAACATGTGTAATGCATTATTGCGTATTACTGGATTACTGGAACTGAGTGACACAGTGTCTAGGATAACAAAAATATAACCGTATTTCTCAAACGTGTAAGAAGTTGGACCAAAATAATTTTCAAAGCGTTTCAATGAATGTTCTTGTATACCATCTCCAAAACCAACATCATGATTCCCTGTCATATAATAAGCTTTGTAAGGAAATATATGACAAAAGCGATCTACTTCTTCAGCATATCTAAGGAAAGGACGATCAATTAAATCTCTCTTTGTTATAGCTTTTTTTTTTAAAAAAAAAAAGAAAAAAAAATATTACTTGATATCATCCCAATCTCTACCACTATCCATTAAATCTCCCAAAATGATGGTATCAGTGGGCCGTAGATTACTTTGTATATGATGGAAATTTCTTTTCATATAAAGTGCACTGTAGAATTTTGATAATTGCATAATAATATATGGTCTATTATATGAATTATCATCTGTCATCTGAGGGTCAGCGACTAGTAGGAATTTGCCATTTTTCTATAGGAAATTAATATGTTGATTATTAATATTTTTTAAAGAAATTGAGCTTACAATTGAAGGCTTTTTGTTGTAATAAAAGTTTGAATTGGAAGCACAATTTTTAGAAGAAAGTATAAATACAAAATATTCATTACTTAAAATTAATAAAACCCATATAAACCGTAGTATTTGAACAATCAGTTTAGTTTTTATCATTTAGATAGAAGAAAAGATAAAAAGATAAAAAAGAACAATCTCTCTTCTAAAAAAAAAAAAAAAAAATCAAATAAATAAATATGTGGTTAATTCTACAGGTCTTGGCTGTAAAAAAATTGATAAGGTATATTTGTTGTTTTACAAGATTCAAATGGAATTTGCAGAATAAAATAGCCAAGAGGTTTTTTAAATTGATATCACCTCGGTTAGATTTATACTTCCTGACAGGAAACGTTACACTTAATCCCAAAAAGCTATAGTAATTGTGCACTGAGATTAATAAACCTTCTTTCTCTTTCTCTCTTAAAAGATAAAATAATGATAAAACGATTTAATTTAAAAGAAAAAAAAATTGGGAATAATTATGATTAAAGACATGAGCATAATCCGCATGTAACAAAAGATATAAATTGTTGCCAAAACCCCTTTTTCCGTGAAGAATCATCATACTCATGGCCTCCTCCAGTAAGATTTGGAGGAGGATTCACATTCATTGGTGGTTGTGTACGACCATAAGGATTCTCTGCTTGTTGTGGAACAGGTGCTAGTTGTTGTTGCTGTTGTTGTTGTTGTTGTTGTTGTTGAGAAGGATATCCATTAGTAGGATTACGAGTTGCCATAGCTGTTTGACGTTGTGATTGATGACGAGAAGTTCTCTTTTCTATACCTCTACCATTGTTTAATAACATCCAATCGTATATTTCATCATCTGTATCTCCATGATTTTTAAGAACCTTGGAGAATAAATCTCGTAAAAAGTCATAATCTGGTGTTTCCTCGAATCCTAGCTTACGAACATACTGAAGATAAATACCAAATTCCTCTACAGAAACATAATTTTTAATACAACATTTTCTTAACTTTTACTAGTATTTTACCTGGAAATCCAGCAGATAAATCCTTGATCGTTGTAGTTTGCTTTTTCTCGCCAATTTTTTCGTATTTTTGTTTGTTGGTGGCAGCTTTTAATCCTTGCCATGGTAATGAACCTCTTAAAAAGTACATGAAAACATGACCTAATGATTCTAAATCATCTCTTCTAGATTGTTCTCTTCCCAAATGTGTATTAATACTCATATATCTTGCTGTTCCTGAAAGACTTTTTCTTTCACGATATGGAATATGCTGCTTCGTTTTAGGATCTCTATATTGTTTAGCCATACCAAAATCAATCAAATACACTGTGTTTGCATCTGAGGTTCCTTGTCGACCAATTAGAAAGTTGTCAGGTTTAATATCACGATATATTAAATTGTTTTCATGAACACTTTGAATACGAGAAATCTTGTATGAAAATAAAAAAATAATAATAAAAAAAAAGAAATCATAAGTAATTGTGAATGCATGTTTAATGTATGACAGCAATATTTACCATATGGCGAGCTAATGTGGCTACAGTTTTTACACTGAATTTCCTTGAACATGTATCAAATATATCTTCGAGACTGGGACCCAGAAGGTCAATGACGAGGATATTATGTAATCCCTCTTGACCAAAATAATAGGCAGATGGAATACCAGCTATTAAGGAGTTTTTGATATGAGTATGATTTTGAAAGAAGGGGTACTCCTAAACAAATAAAAGGGGAGGAGTACCCCTTAAAATGAAAATACTTTACGGGTGCCAGATAATATTTTATAAGTTCTATATTCATCTCTTAACTGAGGTGCATCCGACTTTCGAGGTTCAAATTTAATGGCCACTTGTAGATTGTTCAATAAATTGGTGCCTATTATTATATAAAATGTCTTAATAACTATTCAGAATAATATACAAGGAAAAAACATTTACCTTCGTAAATAATTCCAAAACTTCCTTCTCCCAACTTTCTACCAACTTTATAATGGACACCAACTACATTTGTACTGCTGCTTGACATGTTATTTGAAGAACTTCGTTGAGCGTTCGTTGCCATAGCAACCTTATATTTAAAGGTAAGAAAATAAAAAGAGAGAGAAAAAAAGAGAAATGTAAAATGTAATATGCGAATTTAAATATTTAATATATATTCAATAAATACAAATACACATATAATAATAATACACAACGCACAATTATACTTTAGTATATATATATAATATATATATATATATATATATATATAGCAAAAAGAAAAAGGGAAAAAGAAAAAACGAAAAGAAAAAAGAAAAAAATATTCAAAATAACTATGGATACGCACAAAACAGCCATTGTATACACAACATCCCAAATCTGTATAATCTGGCGAAAAAACGCTGCTGTTTTGTTTTACACACGGTTCTTTTTTTTTATTTATTTATTTATTTATTTTTGTATGCAAAATGTTATTATTTTTTATACAAATTCTCTCCAATTCTCTACTTATTTACACGTATCACAACTTTTTATAATTGTTACATATATGATTTCATACATAAGACAGTGGGTTATATTCAACCCAGATTCAAATAAAATGTTTCGCGTTACAAAAGGAGTTTATTATTATTTATGATTTGATATGCATTACACTTTTTACAATTTGATTTCAGAAACTTCATACAAATAAGCACCCAATAATTGAGTGCCCTTAACGTAATTGTCTCTATCCAATTTTTCATTAATGGAGTGAGCACCCTATTTATACAGGAATTAGTAAAGAAAATGTCATGTATACTAAGTAAAAATAACTTACATCATCACCACGACCCATTGGCAATAATAAAACGTTCTTCTTAAGGGCATCTTGGAATGATAAAGTGACGGGAATAGAACCACCTTCACGGGTTAAATCAGGCTTAATACCATAAACAGTTTCAACAGCCTTTGCAGCAGCAACTAAATTACATAATATTAGAAATCCATTAAAAAATTGCCTATTGAAGCACAACTTACCATAGTTGGGATGATTAGGGCTAGAGAGCCAGTAGTTACCATCATGGGTACAATGAACATCCAAAGCGTTCTTAGATCCTAATTTAGCAAATTCATCTTGACAGAACTTGACAACTAAAGCAGAGACCTTCTTGGGGTCCATGTCAGGAACAGTACGGATAGAGAATTTACCAGTAACTTGAGCGGGAATAACAGTTTTATCACCAGGGTTATAGAAAGCACCCTCAATACCGTGAAGGGAAAGAGAGGGGTTTCTCCAACGGCATTGAAGAGTTTCTCGAATGTTATCGTGGATGTTAATTTTGTTACCGACGGCGTCGTGGAGTTCTTCCATCTTGAAAGCCAAGTTATCATAAGTCTTTTCTTCCTCAGCTATAAAAATTATGCATGTTAATCATTTTGAAAATGCCAAAAAGTTTATCAAATAAGAGACTTACCAGATAAAGAGCGAACTTGCTCATAGATACCAGGGACAAGAATTTTACCATCAGGGTTAACAAGCTTACTCATAACAGAAACAAGATCAGTCATAGGTTCGTGAACGGTACCACCAAAGACACCAGAGTGAAGATCAGCACGCTAGTATGAGAAAAGAAGAGTGAGAAAAAATAAGCATTATGTTGTGAACCCAAAAAGCACGTAATCTAACTAGAGTCTTTTTTTTTGTTTTTCACGCAGATTGAATACTTACAGGGCCTTTAATCTTCATGTGGAAATAAGAGACACCACGAAGGCCATAGGTTAAACAAGGCTTAGTAGTACCAAGCCAGTAATTATCAGAAATACAAACGGCATCAACATCCTTAAAATACTTGGAGGCTTCATCGAAGATAAGAGCATCTAAACCTTCAGAACCAGATTCTTCCATACCTTCAAGGCAGAACTTGATGTTGACAGGCAGTTCAATACCAAGAGCCTTGTGAGCTTCAACAACGTTAATCCAGCCAAGAACAGGACCCTTATCATCAGTGGAACCACGACCAATTAAACGGTTTTTCTCATCTTCAACCAATTCGAAAGGATTGGTGTTCCAACCATCTTCTAAAAGGGCCTAATTATATACACATGTAAATTATACATATTCTCATCGATATACAAATGTATACATGCAAACAGATAACTTACAGGTTGAACATCATAATGGCCATAAACCAAGATGGTCTTTTTTTCAGGGTTGGTACCAACAGTAGCCAAAACAATGGGAGGCAAATCCAACTCTTGACCATGCCAATCTTGCTTACCAAGATCACGAGTCTCAACACTAGCACCAAGAGCCTTGAGTTCGTCAACCAAGAATTCAGACATGCGGAAGACATCAGGACGATGAGCAGGATCGCCACTTACACTGAAAAAGAAAAAAAAAAAAATGGAACTTACGCGTTAGATGTTTATTCCAAATAAAAATTGACAATTACATTTACCTAGGAATAGCGACAGCCTTGCGAAGTCTTTCGACAAAGTCGTTTTGATGCTTATCAACGTATTCTAAAAATTGATCCATTTTTAATTAAAAAAAAAAAAAAAAAAAAAAAAAGAAGAAGAAAAAAGGAAAAGAAAAGTGTAATTAAAAAGTTTATTATATAGTTTAGGGCACATCTTAATTTCATCACAAGGGAGAATACTAAACCGATAAATCATTCGGCAATCTAAATCACCCGTGCGAAAAAAACCTATTCAAAAAGTCACACGATCAGGGCACAAGAACTAGCACAAGTATCATAAAGAATGGTAAGAGATAATAGGCATCAGCTGTATCCATTATATTGAAACTGAACAAAAAAACTATTCAGAGTTAATCTAAAATTTGGTTCCATTCAAATAAATTGTTTGAAAAAGGTCTTTTTGTCATTTGCAATTGTAATCAAGAGCACCGGGTATTTGCTATTCTGCTCCGTATATTCGGATCATGGAAAGGTGGTGGCGGGGATGGGGGGAGAGAGTCTACTCCATTTTTATCCAAAATTACCTTTTATCTATTTGCAATTTCCCGTAAATTTTCTGTGAATTGTCGTTTTAATCTCAGAATTTGGTTTTCGAGAAGCTTTAGAGAAGGGTTTGAATATTTTGCTTTCTTTCAGCTGATTGTGCAACAAAAAATGCTAGCAATTGTTAAACGTCTTGCGACAAGCATATGCAAAAAGAAACCATTGCCTAAATCTTACTAACATACTAAATGTTTTATGTATATCTTTTTTTTAAAAAAAACATTTCAAGCCATGTAATTATTCTGGTAAAATACTTAAAAATTTGATGTGGGGTTTAGACGGCTTCATGGCACAAAAAACCAAACTTTTCAGTAAAACTGTACTATATGACATACTTTATGAATACAATAACCGACATCATTATCTCCAGAATGAGTGGTCAATGATATTTGTAGCTTTACTATTCCTGGAGAAAATCAAAATTCAACAATTTTTT
This sequence comes from Mucor plumbeus, assembly GCA_016758945.1. Taxonomy (NCBI): domain Eukaryota; kingdom Fungi; phylum Mucoromycota; class Mucoromycetes; order Mucorales; family Mucoraceae; genus Mucor; species Mucor plumbeus. The sequence continues at coordinate 87,474 of JAEPRC010000083.1, forward strand.
AAGATTTCAAATCGGGGATACAACGTATTATGGACTCCATATGTCCTATTCTTGCTATAAATTTGGTAAGTTTTCTTGGTTAAATAACTGAAATATCTTGAAATATATTATTTGGTCTTGAACCCGTTTCTAAACAAATGAAAACAATATAATAAAACTTGCTATTATTTCGATCTTATAAACTTATCTATCCAATGAGTTTCCTTATATCTACATATTTTGTAAACTAACCAAGATCAAACGTCTAGACACTTGAAAAATGTACGATGTATTATGCTACATTTTCCTGGATTTATTTTACATCTCACGAAATACTTAAAAACATGTAAAATTCACTGCGTTTTCCTTAAAACCTTGGTCTCAATTTTTATTCCTGCTGTACAGTCAAACCTCAATATAAGGTCCCTCAATATAACGGAAACCTCGATATAAAGGAGGCTTTTGTATCCACCGAAGACTGGTGGACAAATTTTACAGCTTAAAACCTCTTATTTCGAATTTATATTTAAGGGAGCTTTTTCTTTCAACATGTCCCTTATTTTATTATAATATTATTGGTCCCAAAATTAAAAAAAGAACAGTTTTAGGTACAAAATTTTTTTTACTAGATGTAAGTACTGAAAATGTTTTCTAATCTTTTGAGAAAACGCCATTTAATGTAATTTGATTGCATCTGCATTGTATTAAGGGTTTTTTATATCGTAAGTAGAAATCTACCATATCTTTAAGTATTTTGAAATCTTTATCATTTGTAGCAACAAAACTTGAAGTAACAACATAACCTAAACTTGCTAGGGTTTTTCTCCATTTACAGGAATAACATCGTTTGTTTCATCCACATCGTTAATCTCATCATTAACATCATGGATTAAGGATGTGGGGTAATTACCTAAGACTGCCTTCATTCCTTTCTTAAAATTAAAGTTTATCTGTGTCTTAAATTTGATTTAAGGGAGGCCCTCGATATAAAAAGAAACCACGGGCGCCCTTAAATTGAGGTTGGATTGTAGTACGATTAAGTTCCGTAAATCTATATCGAAAATACAATTTAATGGTATGTCAAAAGTGGATTGATTTAACTTTACCTTGATTAACTTTTCGGTCAATATCTGAGATTCTCTCATATGAGCGCATCAATGACCCTATGAGTCTATTGACCATCTCATTTGAGCATATATATGTGCTCTGAGAGCATACAGGAGATCAGAGTGTGTATGTTAGAATACTTTCTACAACGTTGCCCTAAAGATTGCACCAGAAACCCCCTTCAAAGAGCAAATTTACTACATATCAGGCTCAAATTACGTGACCTGAATTATCAAACTCCGTTTATGCTAACTGTACCTTAAAATACCAAGAAAATTGCCATAAAATTCACTTTTCTGTTGATAACTCTTGCAATTTTAAAGTAATCTCAAAGAGCAGTATTTTAAAACAGATATATAAAGGAGAAAAATAATTCTAGCAAAAATCCCAATCTAGCTCATACACTATTCATAAAGCTATTTCCATTAAAAACATACAAAAACGCTACTTCAATCGACTATAACTCGAGATAGCAACTGTTTAATCATATACTTTATTACCCAAAAATAGTTCTTTTATTTGGCTTTATCATATTTTACCATAAAATCAATTTTGAAAAATCATGAATTTTCCCCTTGTATACCCACGTCCAAAATTTGACTTTTTCGAAGAAAGCTAATAACTTTATGAAAAATAGAGCTAGAGTGACAAATAATACCTCAAATAATAGGTATTTTTTTGAGTTATTTTTCTCTAGCATTAACTTTAAAATCTAACTATAAAATTATTTTTAAAATTACTAAAAACTGCTTTTTATGTTTTTGCTTTTTTTGCAAATTTTTTGGTGAGACACGTTTTCAATAAATATACTATTAGATGCAAAATTAAATTTTATGTTGAGGTTACTTAATAAAGGTAACCAAGTTAGTATGCATGTTTGCTGTCAATTTTGCATTTTAAAAATTTAGGATTGTTTTTATCTTTTTTTTTTTGTAAGGGAAGCTTACTTCCAGATTTTATTTAAAGTCCTTCAGGCGTCACCTGGTCAAATGGGGAGAGGGAGGAAAGACTGGTTATAAGGTGGGATTCTAACTAAATCATAGTGTGT